>JAGYYJ010002581.1:0-82269 GCA_019671005.1 Hibiscus mutabilis
TGGTGGAACAACTACGAAAGAAAGCAACGGCCAGGATCACGAAGATGGAATTACTCTTGAGTTCAGAAAAGCACCGGGAGACGCTATTGAAAGTGCTGAATCAAACTTTTGTGCCCCAGGACATTTCTGTGACAAATCTGGACATGATAGTGGGGCATATCACTGCCTATAATCATATAACGTTCAGTGATGATGAGATCCCTGAGGGAGGAATGGGATCCACCAAAGCCCTTAACATCACTACCCACTGCAAAGGGTATTTAGTACCAGGCCTACTGATCGACAACGGGTCAGCATTGAACGTCTTGCCTATGGTGACCCTGCAAAAACTGCCAATAGATGGTTGTTGCGCGTAATAAGTGCTACGCAAATGTGCAAGTATACACGTCGCAAGTTATAGTATAAAAGATATCGTCTCCACAGGGATTGGTGCCACTTCAAGAATCTAGTCTCTTGCACTGTAAAAAGTAAAAACACAAGTAAAGGATTATCGAAGTTTAACTAATTACTAATCTAGAAAGCAATAAAATAAAATAAAAGATGAATTCAATTGAGAGAGATAGGCTAGGTTATCGTGAGTTGAGGTGTGATAGCCGATTGGATTGTCTTGGTAAAAGAGTGCATGGGCAACTCAGTTGCCGTGGCGACTTGCACAACGGGGTTGCCTTGGCAACTAATTGATGGTTGCTTGGGCGACTAGTTGGGCAACTACTTGGGCGATCGGGCAGCAACTTCAAGGTTCGGCGGAGCGTTCTTCAATGGTTTCTTCTTATCCCTAAGTCGAAACTCTAGCTACTTGTGCATGCCTTGATAATACATCCTGCGTGAATCAAGGGTGAACAACAACCAATCTTGCGCTCCTCTTAGCCGTTGAAATCCTTAACTTATTCCTAAGCCGGATTAATCTTCACCATCATTGGATTGCATAAAGATCATATTCATTCGTTTCTTGAATCTAACTCTCCCGATATTAGATAAATGGATGAAATCACGAGATCCTCTCCCAATTCACTGCAAACAATAATAAGAATCAAGAATGAATAAACCTTGAAATAGAAAAGTGCAAACTCTTATTACCTAAACAAAAACCAATAGTTTCTCACAACCACAAAACACAATAACCATAGCCAAGTAAATTTAGTTCATGGCTAGGTTCCAAAGAAACACAAGATAATTAATCCCTAGCATGAACCCAATCGAACAAAGATGAAGGAAGAGGCTTGTCGAAATCCTCCTTGCCCTTGATGCTTGTCGAAAATTCTCTCCTCTTGCCCTACTTGGACTTGCCGAAATTTCCCTCTTGCTCTCTCTATTGAATTGTCGAAATCTCTTGCTATTTATAGGGCTAGGCCAAAGTCCTTCTTTGAGGAGGAGTTTGAGTTGGAATTAAATTATCTTTAAAGAATATAATTCTTTATTATAATTTTATTCCTATTAGAACTTCTCCTATCCACTTGGAATTTAATTCTTCTTTAATCTCTGCATGGCAATCAAATTCCTTGGGCTTGGACCTTGCTCCATGTCATCTTGGGCTTGTAAAATCATGAATTTCGACATCCATATTGCTTTTGGTCTTTGTCGACAAATGCCATGGCAACTGGCTCTGCGTCTCCTTCATGCACCGCCCGGCAACTAGCTCGGCATATCCTTCATGCATTGCCCTGGCAACTAGCTCGGCATTGCTTTGGCAAGTGATCCTGCACATACACACAAAAACACACCAAAGCAGCATCTATTTCCACAAAAATCACCAAGTTATGTAATCAAGCTCAACGATTTAAGGAAACATGGATTAATGCATGAATGGCTAACTATGCAACTAATATGAGCCTAAGTCTAACAATAATATGAGTAAAAAGGGTAAGAAAAATAGTACTTTTGAACACTTATCAATGGTTCTCACCTAAAGCCCTGCCACAATTCGGTAAGAGCCTTTGATGGTACGCAAAGAGGAACAATAGGGAAAATTGAGGTGCCCCTATTGATCGGAGCAACGGAATATGTGATCGATTTTGTGGTGATGGACATAAAACCATCTTACAGCTGCTTGTTGGGAAGACCATGGATCCACTCCGCAGGAGTTGTCCCCTCGTCATTGCATCAGAAATTAAAATTTGTAGTCGAATACAAATTGGTCACAGTAGAGGCAGAGCAGGAAATTGTTGCTTCAGTGACATCAGACACCCCTTACATTCAAAATGATGAAGATGTTGTAGAATGCTCGTTCCGAGCATTGGAACTAGTAAATGCCACATTCATTTCGGAGAGAAGTCGGATCCCCTACCCCAGGTTATCTAATTGTACCAAGATGACCGTCGCAGAAACTTTAGGCCAAGGAGCCAAAATAGGAAAGGGGCTGGGGAATAAATTACAAGGAAACCTAAGACCCAAGAATATGAAAACCAAGAAGGATCTTTTCGGGCTGGGTTACCAACCAAGTGTCCAACAGAAAAAAGAGGAATATAAGAGAAAGGAGGAGCAAAGAAAAGCCAGATCTAAAGGAGAAGACATTCCGTGGAGACCAATGTCCTTTCCTAGTTTAAAAACCACTTTTGTCTCCGGAGGGTTCTACCAGCCAGGTCAAGAGGTTGGAGAGACAATGAAGGAAAATGAAGTACTCAACCAGGAGGAAATACTCAGTGAATCATTTGAAGGGATGTACATCAACATGATAGCTGAAAAGGACCGAGGCAGCAAAATGTTGACCAACATCCGCCCTTGCCGTCCCGGGGAAACACTCGATAACTGGAGCTGCATTGATCTACCTGTAGTTTTTAGGAATAGATCAGTAATGCTCGAATCAACCTTTTGTTTTTGCCCGTAAACAATGGGGATCTCTTGTACGGGGCACATATGTTAACTTTTTGATTGAAATGAAAATATCCCCACTTTCCTAAAATGACCAAAGTTTCATTTATTTCATCCATGCATTCTTCATGTTCATTCCCTTCATATAAAGTCGTCTATTTCCCAATACAATTCATTCTCATTTAATGCAGGTCGCTCATGATTGACGATATGAATGATACCGGATCCAATCCTGGAGTGAATTTCGAATGCCCTGAGGTCTCAGAGGGAATTGAGGAAGGATATGATGAGATAGAAAGTGAGGTCCCGGAAGAGTTAAAGAGAATGGTGGACAACGAAGAAAGGCAGATCATGCCCCACCAAGAAGAAACAGAAATTATAAACTTGGGGACTGAAGAAGAGAGAAAAGAAATAAAAGTAGGAACGTCGATTTCCTCAAAAACCAAGCATGAATTGATAACCCTACTTCAGGAATTCAAGGATGTCTTCTCCTGGACTTATCAAGATATGCCAGGGTTGAATACCGACATAGTGGTGTACAAATTGCCAACAAAATCGGAGTGCAAACCAATAAAGCAAAAACTTCGGAGAATGAGGCCAGATATGTTGTTAAAGATCCGAGAAGAAGTGAAAAGTAGTTTGATGCTGGATTCTTGGAGGTAGCCAAATACCCCGAATGGGTTGCAAACATTGTACCAGTACCAAAAAAAGAAGGGAAAGTTCGTATGTGTGTAGACTATAGGGATCTGAATCGAGCCAGCCCTAAAGACAACTTCCCTTTACCACATATTGACACGCTGGTTGACAACACCGCAGGGCATTCATGGTTTTCCTTCATGGACGGCTTCTCAGGGTACAACCAGATAAAGATAGACCCTAACGACATGGAGAAGACCACATTCATAACCATGTGGGGCACTTTTTGTTATCGAGTGATGCCGTTTGGGCTAAAGAACGCAGGGGCAACATACCAAAGAGCAATGGTGACTCTTTTCCATGACATGATGCACAAAGAAATAGAAGTATACGTGGACGATATGATTGCCAAGTCCCGAACAGAGGAAGAGCACCTACAAAACTTGAGAAAACTATTCCAAAGACTACGGAAGTACCAACTGAGGCTCAATCCTGCCAAGTGTACCTTCGCCGTTACTTCTGGAAAACTCCTAGGGTTCGTGGTAAGCAGAAGAGGGATTGAGATTGATCCAGATAAAGTGAAAGCCATCCAGGATCTCTCACCACCCCGCACTCAGAAGGAAGTTCGCGGTTTCCTGGGGAGGCTGAATTATATCTCTCGTTTCATTTCCCAATTAACCGACCAATGTGACCCGGTCTTCAGACTTCTTAGAAAGAATAATCCTGGTGTGGGGATGAGGAATGTCAAAGAGCCCTAGAAAAGATCAAAAAGTACCTGACAAATGCTCCAATTTTAGTCGCACCAGTACCTTGTCGACCATTAATTCTCTACTTGATAGTTTTTGAGAATTCAATGGGATGCGTATTGGGGCAACATGATGAGTCAAGAAAAAGGGAGCAAGCCATCTATTACCTAAGTAGGAAATTCAATGATTACGAAAAACGGTACCCGCCAGTGCAGAAGCTGTGTTGTGCTCTAGTTTGGGCTACCAAGCGGCTTAGACAGTACATACTGTACCACACTACTTGGTTGATATCCAAGCTGGACCCATTGATGTTCTTAATAGAAGCGCCAGCACTAACAGGAAGGATGGCCTGATGGCAGATGCTCCTATCCGAATTCGATATCGTATACGTTAACCAGAAAGCCGTAAAGGGGAGTGCCATAGCAGATTTCCTAGCTAGTCGTGCTTCGGATGACTATGAGGCATTGAACTTTAATTTCCCAGATGAAGACTTGATGTGCATTACAACCGAAGAAGAAGTTTCAGATGATAAACCATGGAAGCTTTACTTCGATGGAGCCTCTAACGCCCTCGGACATGGGATAAGAGAAGTGCTAATTTCTCCTGAGGACGTCTATTATCCTTTCACCAGCAGATTGGAATTCTTCTGCACAAACAATATAGCTGAATACGAAGCTTGCGTTATGGGACTGAACTCAGCTATTGAAAGAAAGATTAAAGAACTTCGAGTATTCGGAGATTCATCCTTAGTAATTTACCAATTGCGCGGGGAATGGGAAACCAGGGACCCAAAGTTGGTCAAATATTACGAATTGATCCAAGAGCTCACCAAAGAGTTCGAAAAGGTCAGCTTCAATTACCTGCCCCGAGAAGAAAATCATATGGCAGACGCCTTGGCAACCTTGGCATCCATGTTTAAAACAAACACCGGGGCAGAAATAAAGCCCATTGAGATGCAGACGTTTGAAAGGCCTGCTCATTGTTGTAATGTATAGGAAGAGATTGATGGAAACCCATGGTACTATGACATCTTGCAATATGTCAAGCTTCGAAAGTATCCAGAAGGGGCAAACGACAATGACAGAAAAACGCTCAGAAGAATGGCAACAAGATATGTCCTAGATGGGGAAATCCTATATAGGAGAAGTCATGATCAGACATTGCTAAGATGTGTGGATGCCCGGGAGGCGAAGGAGATTTTAGCCGAAGTACATGACGGGCTTTGTGGAACGCACACCAACGGGCTATCTATAGCCCGGAAAATTATGAGATATGGTTATTGATAAGTGTTCAAAAGTACTATTTTTCTTACCCTTTTTACTCATATTATTGTTAGACTTAGGCTCATATTAGTTGCATAGATTAGCCATTCATGCATTAATCCATGTTTCCTTCAATCGTTGAGCTTGATTACATAACTTGGTGATTTTTGTGGAAATAGATGCTGCTTTGGTGTGTTTTTGTGTGTGTATGTGCAGGATCACTTGCCAAAGCAATGCCGAGCTAGTTGCCAGGGCAATGCATGAAGGATATGCCGAGCTAGTTGCCAGGGCAGTGCATGAAGGAGACGCCGAGCCAGTTGTCATGGCATTTGTCGACAAAGACCAAAAGCAATATGGATGTCGAAATTCATGATTTTACAAGCCCAAGATGACATGGAGCAAGGTCCAAGCCCAAAGGAATTTGATTGCCATGCAGAGATTAAAGAAGAATTAAATTCCAAGAGGATAGGAAAAGTTCTAATAGGAATAAAATTATAATAAAGAATTATATTCTTTAAAGATAATTTAATTCCAACTCAAACTCCTCCTCAAAGAAGGACTTTGGCCTAGCCCTATAAATATCAAGGAGATTTCGACAATTCGAGGGAGAGCAAGAGGGAATTTCGACAACTCCAAGAGAGGAAGCAAGGGGAATTTTCGGCAAGCATCTAGGGCAAGGAATTTTCGACAAGCTTCATCTTTTCTTCCTTGTTCGATTGGGTTCATGCTAGGGATTGATTATCTTGTGTTTCTTTGGAACCTAGCCATGAACTAAATTTACTTGGCTATGGTTATTGTGTTTTGTGGTTGTGAGAAACTATTGGTTTTTGTTTAGGTAATAAGAGTTTGCACTTTTCTATTTCAAGGTTTTTTCATTCTTGGTTCTTATTATTGTTTGCGAGTGAATTGGGAGAGGATCTCGTGATTTCATCCATTTATCTAATATCGGGAGAGTTAGATTCAAGAAACGAATGAATATGATCTTTATTCAATCCAATGATGGTGAAGATTAATCCGCTTAGGAATAAGTTAAGGATTTCAACGGCTAAGAGGAGCGCAAGATTGGTTGTTGTTCACCCTTGATTCACGCAGGATGTATTATCAAGGCATGCACAAGTAGCTAGAGTTTCGACTTAGGGATAAGAAGAAACCATTGAAGAACGCTCCGCCGAACCTTGAAGTTGCTGCCCGATCGCCCAAGTAGTTGCCCAACTAGTCGCCCAAGCAACCATCAATTAGTTGCCAAGGCAACCCGTTGTGCAAGTCGCCACGGCAACCGAGTTGCCCGTGCACTCTTTACCAAGACAATCCAATCGGCTATCACACCTCAACTCACGATAACGTAGCCTATCTCTCTCATTCGAATTCATCTTTTCTTTTACTTAATTGCTTTCTAGATTAGTTATTAGTTAAAACTTCTATAATCCTTCACTTGTGTTTTTACTTTTTACAGTGCAAGAGACTAGATTCTTGAAGTGGCACCAATCCCTGTGGAGACGATATCTTTTATACTATAACTTGCGACGTGTATACTTGCACAATTGCGTAGCACTTATTACGCGCAACAGTTATTTCTGGTTGACCATGGAGGGAGATTGCATCGATTAAGCCAGAAAATGCCACAAATGCCAAATCTACGCTGACAAAATTTACGCACCCCCATCGCCTTTACACACCATGAATTCTCCGTGGCCTTTCACGGCTTGGGGCATGGACGTCATCGGGCAGATTCATCCGAAAGCTTCCAATGGACACCGTTTCATTTTGGTCGCCATAGACTACTTCACTAAATGGGTAGAGGCAGCGTCTTACGCCAACATCACAAGGACTACAGTATGCAAGTTCTTAAAGAATGAGATTATTTGTCGATACGGATTGCCAGAAAGGATCATCACCGACAACGCTTCCAATCTAAATAACAAAATGATGACGGACGTGTGCACTCAATTCAAGATAACACACCACAATTCCACAGTCTATCGTCCTAAAATGAATGGAGCAGTGGAAGCAGCAAACAAGAACATAAAGAAGATCATAGCGAAGACTACGGATACCTACAAGGATTGGCATGAGAAGTTGCCTTTTGCCCTTTTCGCCTATAGGACGTCCATTCGCACATCAACAGGGGCAACACCTTACTCCTTGGTGTATGGTACTGAAGCAGTACTCCCGATCGAGGTAGAGATCTCGTCTCTCTAGGTCTTAAACGAAGTAAAATTGGAAGAAGCCGAATGGGTGCAGGCCAGATACGACCAGCTAAATCTCATTGACGAAAAAAGACTAAAGGCCATTTGTCATGGTCAGATGTACCAAAAGCGGATGATGCAGGCATACAACAAAAAGGTGCGCCCAAGAGAATTCAAAGAAGGGGACCTGGTGCTCAAGAAAATCCTCCATATCCAGAAATATTCTCGAGGAAAGTGGATGCCCAACTGGGAAGGACCGTACGTCGTAAAAAAGGCCTTCTCAGGAGGAGCCCTGGTCCTAACAGAAATGGATGGAGACGAGCTAAAAAACCCTGTAAATTCTAATGCCGTTAAGAAACACTATCTTTGAAAAAATGAAAAAATAGAACAAAAATGGAGAGCTCAGGGCGAAAACCCGAAACCGGGCGTCTTGAAGCAAAGGGAGGACCCGAGTTAAAAACCCGTAAAGGGCGGCTCGAGTAAATTAAAAAGTTGAATATCCGAAGAGAAGGGTATCCCCATGAACATCATGAAGAGGAGGCTTCAGGCAAAAAATTCTACACCGGTTGACAGGATCATGTATCATTCATATTGAAGATAATGAGGGATCTTGTATTTCATACTTAACTTTTCTTCTTTCTCATGTGTGTCATACCTTTTTTAAGATATCCTAAGCCCTTAATCGTAATAAAATCGTGTTTTTGAGCATCCATTCCATGCCTTCTTGTTAATTTAAGTCAAATAAGTTAACATAGGCTTATAGTGAAACAAGAGATTTCGGGGCATTACTGTGATTTAACCTTAAAAATGCAGGTGATCAAAGAAAACGATGTTAACTCCATCTTCTAGTTCCCTACATAATGGCTGTTGATAGGGAAGACGAAAAGCTTCAATCAACCGGATAGGAGGACCAATGACGTACGTCCTGTCTATTCAAGGAAGGCATGCGAGATAACAAGAGAGATCTCTTGGGTGAAAACCCAGAAGGGCACCCCTAAAAAAAACTCTCTAAAGTGAAAACCTGAAAGGGCACTTTAGAATTCCAAGTCGTAAATGGAGAAAAAGAAAGGTTGGAATAATTGAACCTGACAGTGAAACGGGGTATCGATGCCCGTGAGAAAGGAGAAAGTGAACACCGAGATCGAATAAGGACCAAAACAAGCCCACCAAGATATTGACACTCATGCATCATGAATAGCCAGACATCACTAGGATTAGGAGCATGTCAATTCATTTGTCATAGCATTTTGTTTTATCTCAGACAGGTATCTGCGGATTCAAAGAGACATCGATGGCCATCATGGTGTGAATCCCAAATGAGAAGACAGTGTTTTCACATACAAAAGGCATATGTTTCCAAGCTCCAGAGAGAGGTTCTATATAGGAAGAATCCTCCGCTCCGAGGCTTCAGAAGCTGAAAGTTCTATATAGGAAGAACTGACAGCTCCAGGGTGAAGACTAGCAGTTCTATATAGGAAGGACTCCCAGTCGAAGGAATTCACCCATGACACACAAGATTATATAGGAAATCCTGATGTGTCAACAGCGAAGAGTTCTATATAGGAAGGGCTACGAGCTTCAATGTCTTAGAGTAAAAGATTCTATATAGGAAGAATTCGTAGCTCCAAGATTCCAGACGCCAAAAGTTCTATATAGGAAGGACCGACGGCTCCAAGGTGAAGACTCGCAGTTCTATATAGGAAGAACTCCCAGTCGAAGGAATTCACCTATGACACACAAGGTTGTATAGGAAACCTGTTGTGTCAAAAGCGAAGAGTCTTATATAGGAAAGGCTCCGAGCTTCACTGTCTTAGAGTGAAAGGTTCTATTTAGGAAAAACCTGTAGCTCTGAGATTTCAGACGCCAAAAGTTCTATATAGGAAGGACTGACGGCTCCAGGGTTTGAAGACTAGCAGTTCTATATAGGAGGAACTCCCAGTCGGAAGAATCCATCAGCAACGCAAAAGGTTTTATATAGGAGAAACCAACGTTGAAGGCGAAGAGTTCTATATAGGAAGGACTCCAGGCTTTACTGTCTCGAAGTGAAAAGTTCTATATAGGAGGGACTCATAACTCGAGGCTTCAGAGCGAAGGGTTCTATATAGGAAGAGCCTGTAGCTCCAAGATCGGAAGGTGACGAAGCTTTATATAGGAAGAACTTACGAGCCTGAAGATTCAGCTAAGGAATAGCGGAGATGTCCAAAAGAACACGTTTTTCCAAAGCTACAAACAGGGAAGTCTGATAAAAATGAGTGCTTATGAATCTTTGCTTTGTTTCCCATTCCATGAGAACAAGCAAAGATGGGCAACTGTAATCACTCATTTCTATCATGTAAATACATATTAGTGTTGCATGTATACATATTATATTATAGGTTTATTAGGTACATGAGTGTTACTAATATATATAAGGTGTGGTGTGTGCATGTATATTATAAACTATGTATGTATACGTATTAATGGTGTATGTGTGTCGCGTATGCATCTATATTTAGTACGAATGTATTTGTTTAATGTGTATAGATGTTATGTTAATTATATGTGTGATTATATATGTATGAATACTGGTATGTTATAATTAATGTTTGTATAGGTATATACGTATGTATGTGTATTGCTGTTATAATTATACTATTACTAATATTATTGGGCTAATATATAAAATGAAATCCAAAAAAATATATATTAAACCAAATAAATAAATTACAGTCCAATTACAAATATTATTACAAGGCCCGGTTGGCCCAAACCCAAACCCTATCTAATTACAATTATTGTATGTGCAGGTGACTGTGGGCCGTTGGATCAAGATCTGATCCAACGGCCACGATCCAACCAAGGAACAAAATATCTGCCAGCCGCGTGCACATCACGTCTGGACCGTTTGATATCCCACGCGTGCGTGAGCCCCACGCACTCTGACTCCTCGACTGCTGAGCTCCACGTGGCATGATCTGGAGCCGTTTCACCAAATCGAGGCTTCATCTGGGCCGTTCATCCTTCAAGCCATCTGATCTAACGGCCGAGAACACGTCTGGTCGCAGGCAGAACCCCCACACCGCCACCATGCTGCACCATGCCGATCTTCAACCACCGCGCTCAGAACATGTCAAACACAGCAAGAAAAGAAATATGTCAGTCCAGATCTGAAAAGAGAGCAAATAATATACAACTTGTACCAAAACCAAAGACAGACATATATATGTACGAAACAAATATTTTGTAAACGGAGAGAGAGTTGTAATCGAAAGGAACAAAGTTGTAACCAGTCAAGTTATAATCAAAAGAAAAAGTCCAGTGGTAAATATTCGTTTCCCCTTTTTTTATTTTTTTGCATGCATACACAAAAGAGAGGTAAAAAAAAGAAAAAGTTAGAAGTCTTACCGTCGGCGTCTGTGGGTCTCCCCTCACCAGTGACAAGCCTTTTCGGCTTCCCCAAGCCAGATATGGTGAACTGAAAGGAGTGGGAGACCCCTTGGAGTTTCGTTTTGGGTTAAAAAATGGGTTTTTCGTTTCGTATTTCCTAGATCTAGGGCAGATGGAGGCTTTTCCTCTGAATCCAACCTCAGATTCGTGTCGAGGGTGAGATGGGGGTTATTTTGGTGTGATTTTGAAGCTCGCCGGCGCCGATTAGCGGCGGCCGGTGGCGGAGAATAAGGTGGCCGGCCGCCGGATTCTGGGTTTTATAGAGAGAGTTGAGAGAAAACGAAGAACATAAGGTTATTATAAATCTGAAAAATGAAACAAAATGGGGGAAAATTGGTTTCGGCCTAAAAAAGGGGTTTTTATAGTTGTTATTATTTTGCGAAATGGTTAAATTACATACTAAATCCCCTCGCGTTTCCAATATTTTCACTTCTGTCTCGCCGCATGGTATATTTACAACTCTGGTCCCTCTTGTATTTCAAAATCTTGCAATCCAGTCCCTAAATTACACCGAATCAGTTTTTAAATGGTAAAATTACCCCTTTAACCATCCCGCGTTTTTGAACTTTTCATTTCGGGTCTGCCCCTTAGTCCAATTACAGTTTTGATCCTTTTAGGTTCTGTTTATTTCGCATTTTCGTCCTTAAATTACATATTATTGTTCTTTAATTTCTGCCACTGACTTTTATTTTTTTTCATTTCAGTCCTGTTTCCATGTAAATATTCATGTTCGTATTATAAATCGTATATGTTAATGTAGTCTTTTGTCTTATTTTATATCCCTCGTATATGTCATGTATTTTTATATTTACATGTATATGTGTATTAAGTTTATGATAATTATGTATCTTTTTGTTCGGTTATTCATATTAAGCATGTTATGTTCTAGTTGATTCGTACATGGTATATTTTGTATTTTTGTATGTGTGTATGTTCTCTTGTTTTTTTTTAGGGTTATATGTTAGTATATTTACCTTTTTTATGTATAATATATTGCCCCATATATGTTGAGATATGTTTTATTACTAGTATGTAGGTCTTCTTGAAATATATGTTCGTCTACACACGTATTTATTCTTGTCTTGTTATTGTGACATGTTAAATTTGCTTTTATTTACTGTTAAGCTTGCTATGTATGTGTGTGTTTTAATTACATATTTTATTTATGTTAGATTAGTATTCTGTTATGTGAACATTTACTGTCTTTAAATTATCTGCCATGCTTTATATTTTTGTCACTAAGATTGCATATCGAGATATAAATTGTTAATGCGGTGCCCTTTTATCCGAGCGTAAACGGGGCCAGTATCAGGCGTAGTGATAGTGGTTGGGCATTTATTCTCGGATAACGAGGCCCTTAAAATTTATTCGCAATTATGACCGAATTTTAAAATAATCGTCACTTTAATCCGGAAAATCCAATATTAATAAAGCGGTAATTATTAAAGTACCAATTTTGGGCGGTGTGGGGTGCTAATCCTTCCCCATCCGTAACCGACTCCCGAACCCAATATTTTTTGAATCTCTGGTTTTATGGTGTCCGACCTACCTAAGTGGCCGGTGGCGACTCCATTTTTTTTTTAAATGCGGTTTTTTTTAAAACCCTACGGAATAAATATCTTATATCAAAAAAATCACAAACACCTTTCAAATACCTTCGAAAAACCACGTTTTTTAGCGATAAGAAAAAGACATCGCTACAACAGGCACCATTTCAAAGCTATTGGACAAAGACTCAAATATTATTTTAGGGACTTTGATCCTAAGCCGGTTGAGACCATTCAAGTGGTCAAATTTTTTGATTAAATATTTTATTTTGCGAGTATAAAATTTATTTTGTTGTAAGTGTTTTTATTATTTTTATTTATTATTTTAGCCTATGAAATAATTTATTTTCTTTATGTAGAATAAGAAGGACCCTTGCATAGAACTTGATCCTTATCCAATATAAGTGTCGTACACCAGTACAATGCATATTTCGCGTGAGTTGGGGGAATTTGAGGAATTTTGATTTATGCTGATTGATCAAAGTGCTCTCAGCCATCTGATCATTTGGCGGGAGACTTAGTGATGCTATGTGATTTTTCAATGCAATCCTCACCCTTCGATCAACCACAGCAGATGGGTAATATCGCGCCTTTACATTTACCCCTTTTCATTCACTATTTATTTTCTTTCTCTTTCACACATTATTCTTATTCCAAGCTGCAATTTTTATGTGCTAATATTTTTTCTTCACAAGTTCGAAGCTTTCTACAAAATTCTTTCTTTTCTTGCAACATCCGTGGCCAAGACAAAAGGTGCTTCGAAAAAGAGTGCAAAGTCGACTGATGACACTCAAGCCTTAGCCTCAGTGTCTACACAAAAGAGGTTGAACAATATGCTCCCATGGTGAAATCAGACCATGAAATCTTCATGACAAAATGGCCGAGACTCGCTACTCCGATAATATTTTGAAGCGAAAAATCCATCATGAGCAAGGAATTAGTTTGTCTTATGAACAAGAATCGGGGCTATAGATTTACAAAACTATCACTCCCCAAAAATTGAGTGATTTTTGCGCCTATCCTGGAAGCTACAGTCCCTCGTTGGTAAGGGAATTTTATTCCAATTTTTATAAACCTGCTTTGAAATTGGTTTTTGTGCAAGAAAGTTCAATACCTTGGAATGCTATAGCTATAAACAACTTGTTCAACATGAGTGTAAGCAAGGATGAGCACTCTGTGTTCGCTGAAATTGTCGTTGATGCCAAGTTGGATTTTCTAGTAAAAGATCTGTACGCTGAATATATATTTTGGTCGGGGACCAATACAGTAAACTTCACCACGCACAAGAATTTTTTAAATCTTCATGCAAAGATTTGGTTTCATTTTGTGAATTGCAGGTTGATGCCATCTACCCATAGCACCACAATGACTCTTGAAAGAATGTGTATAATGCATTCAATCATCATAGGCAGACAAATTGATGTCGTCGCAATTATCCATAAAAAGATGGTTGATTGTGTCAAGAGGAAGAATGAAATTCTATCATTTCCCTCACTGATCATCAAATTATGCAAACTGAAGGGAATTATTCCTCAGGCGAAAGAGGAAATGATGGAGAACAATAGGCCAATCAATGAGGCAAAGATGCCCCAACACCAAAAGCTACAACATCATCGAAGGCTGGGAAGGGTAAAGCTAAGGTGGAGATTTTTGATGACTTGGCTAAAGATGCAGAAAATTGAGAACAAATTAGATGTTGCCAGTAGCAAGTTAGTGAAACTTGCTACAAAAATAGAGAAAATAGATCGTGCCTAGAATCTATTCTATGTCTTTGTGAAGACTTAGAATAAGTCCATTGTCATCGCAATGAGTCGCCTCAACCCAACCCTGCTCCTAGAAATTCCAGAGTTCCCATCCATTATTCGTGGCTACAAATTCTCATCCGATGAGGATGAGGTGGGGGAGCGAGCTAAATCTATAAATTTTCCTCCTCTAGTGTAAATTCCAAACATAGATGATAATGAAAGCTTTACAAAGGTGCTAGAAGAGAGCAAGGAATTTGAAGAGGGTCTTTTCGACTTAAACAAAAAGTTTGATGCCGCTCTAGAGGAAAGACAAGAGACTTCCATCGATGAAAGAGTTACCCCTACCATAGATGAAAAATCAGAAGAAGAAGATGTACTTGTTAAAGATGTTGATGAATCAAAAGAAACGAGAGGGCAAAAGAAAGAGAAAAAGAAAGAAGAAGAAGCTACAACAGATGTCGTTGCATCCAAGTATATGGATGCAACAAAAGGACATGACTTTGAGCTAAATGCTACGAGACCAACGAAAGTCGCTGAAGCATTGGAAAGAAAAGAGGTGAATCCTCTTGCTATTATGGTTTACACTAAACTATTGAACATTATCCTTTCCATATTCGAAGCGACTGATGATGCCGAAGTGGCCAATATTGAAGACCAATCTGAGGAGGCTCTCAAACCCAAGGAGAAGAAGCACAAACGATCTAAGTCCAAGGACAAGCAGCGCAAGAAGGAGAAGAAAAAGAGAAAAAATAAGCATCACGCCACCACCTCCACAAAAGAGCAATAAATGAGTTAGTTTGTTTTTAGTTTTTTCGTAGGCATGCATTGCATGTAGTTGTAATTTTTAGTTTTTTGCAATACACATTGTCATTACATTTGTATTTGCATCGTAACTGCATTTAGTTCATTGTCATTACATTATGTTCTTTGAATTGGGGACAATGTAATCTTTAAGATTGGGGGTATACACCTGGGATTTGAAATGCACCCTCATTTCAAATTTTATTTTTAAAAGCAAATGCAATATTCATTTTGTGTTCTAAGTTTTCTCTAATATTCGATGCTTAAACCTTGAATCTTGTTGATTTTCAATGAATCGGTTGGATACATGTAATAGAATGTTGTATTAGAATTTTGTTATGAATGAATTGAGTTGCTTGAGTAATGGATGTCTAGCATCATTATTTAGATCTTAGATGAATTTGCCTTGTTTAGCTGTTGTTATACATATATTATGTAATGTGTAAATAAAAGACACTCCAATGTGGGTGCATAATGAAAATAGCTTAAGGAGAAACACTCCAATGCATATTTAGAAAAATGAATCTGGCCAAAAGCTGTTGCTGCATGAGCGTGTCGAAGCAATGATGTTCCCTAGGGGTTCGTTGCACAAGATCTTACTTCTCAGGATCTTAGAATGCATTCATTCAATTATAACCCTTGATACTTGTAAAAAATAAAAACAAAGAAAGAAAAGAAAAGGTTTATACGCTTATATAATTGAATCAAATAAATTTTGTTTAGGTAGAGAGAATTTGGGATGTAAGGCATGATACTATGCATTGATGGAATTGACTGTTCATTCAATCATTCTTTTGAGCTGACGATGCAATTTTCTGTTATATAGATGTAATTGATTGATTGATTGATTGATTGATTGATTGATTGATTGATTGTGGAGATGATTCAAGTAGCTAGAATGTATATCAATATATACTTAACCTTGCTGCTTATCATTTTTCTTGAGGACAAGCAAATACTCAAGATTGGGGGTGTGATAGCTCTCTAAAGAACATGTATTTCCTCCCTATTTATCAATTAAATTTCCCCTACACTGTGTCTCATACATTCATTTTTGCATTTTCAGCTTAGTATTTGCATTTCTTATAACCCAGTTATATTTGCATGATTTACTCTGAATTTTGTCATTTTACTGCTTGTTGTTGCATTGTTAATGTCACTGTAGAAGCATCTTCTTATTACAGTAGATATGTCACCGCAGCTGCCACATGTATAAAAGTTTCTAAAGATAAGGATAAAGAGTGCCAGCTATACTATATGTTGTAACAGGTTGTGCATGATATTTTGACACTAATTTCACAAGAAGGACATGTGTCCTCTTTGGATCAACCTATAAAAGGACCATTTTGAAGAGAGAGAAAATAAAGGAAGATCCAAACGTCCTCATTATTCATTTTCTCCTTTCTTTGAAGCTTCATCCATGGCGACTTAAGCTTCTTTTTCTTGAACCAAGGTGATGACGTGGCAGATGAACTTTTAAATAGAGGAATTGAGTGCGAGAGCAAGGGAAACTCGTGGAACCACTTTGAGATAGCTAGGAATAAAGGTTTCTATTTGATTTCACTTGTTTTTTTGTATTTAAACGAATGGTGATTACTATTTTCTTTCTTTTAGTACGGAAGTATTTCTAGATTGTGAACTTCGGCTTATTTTATATATCTTTGTTTCTTGTTTCAATTATTGGTTTTGAATGCTATTTTGCACGAAAGTGTTATATGCAGCCACTGACACTAGAAGGTGCAGTGAAGTTCAAGTTAACGAGCATCACAACGAAAGTTGAGTGAGAACGCAAAGGAATTTGGTTCACTCGTTCGAGGGCATGTATTATTTGCCAGCATCAGAAGGTGTGGTAGATATGAATGTTTAAGTCTTTAGTTGAGATTTGAAGGAAAGTGAGTAAAGTCAATTTGATATTATTTGTTAATTTATCATCTAATATCACGGCTTTGCAGCACTTGGTAATCTTTTAAGTGTCACCGAGGGGATCCAATCTTATCATTATATTTCTTCCTCTTTTATACTTGATATCATTTCTTTCACAATATACTTTGAACTCTTCACCTTTCCATTTTATTACACCCACAACTACACTCACATCTCTTTTTATTTCCAGTCTTTTTGCATCGACAATCATAAGCGAACAAATTCCTGTCCTCGTGGGATCGATATCCGATAGGATTAACCTATCAACTATACTTGCATTGACGTGTGCACGCTTGCACAATGGTGTCTCGGTTTACAGCCGATCAACGCACACTCTTGAGTTTATTGATATTGGACAGGGTGGGGGACAATGTTTTTGGGGAATGTTTTGCATGGAAAGTATTAGTTCCACCAAAGGTCCAAGCTTTCTTGTGGTTCTCTTGGCTTCGAAGGCTGCCTATATTTGATTTTTTGAGGACTCGTGGTATACCGCTTGGAGAGAATCAAGGCCCTTGCGTGTGGTGTGAGGTGATGGATAAGGAGGTTGGCCATATTTTATATTTGTGTCCTTGCATTCAATTGGTATGAGTTAGGTTTCGACTGTGGTGGGTTGAGTTTGCTTTTGCCATGTTCTTTCTCGATTTTTTTCTTTCTTGGTTTTCACTATTCTTTTACGGGTGAGATGCGTTAAAGGTGGGTGTCATGTGTAGCGGCTTTAATGTGGTCTTTATGGTTGGCACGCTATGAGGTTGTGTTTAGTATCAAACATTTGTCGATTTCTGGGTTGTGTTTCTTGGTAAAATTGCATTCATTTTATTGGGTGAAGGCACTAAGGGAGGGTGTTAATATTAGTGAAGTTATGTGGTGGAGTTGTCCGAGTTCGTTTGTCTTCTTTTGTAGGCTCTAAATGGTTGAACAATTGTCTTGTGGTGGAATCCGATTTGAGAATTGTGTTAGGATGGGTGCCATCCACAAAAGGCCTTGGCGGCTGTGGGAGGTTTTTGGAGCGATTGATCACGTATGCCAAGGCCTTAAGAATGTTAGTTTTTATCACGTTTTTTGCGAGGCAAATGGGTTTGATGATGCTTTGGCTAAGGAGGGGTTACTCGAGGGCTACTGTTTTAGGCATGTATGTGAGGGTGTCATGCTTGGGTATGGTTTTGCTTGGTGGTTCGTTGGTGTTTTGGTTTGTCTTGGCTAGCAGGTGCGGTTTGGTTGCTTCTAGGCAGTTGGTGTTGTGGTTACATGCATGTTATTTGGGGTTGTTTTGTTTGCTTTTGTTGATGTGCTAGGTGGCTTTGTGTTTATGTTTTGGGTTCATTTCATTGTACCATTAACATGTCGCACTCTTTTTCTTTTAACTAGGTTTAAGGAGGTTTTTAACGACGCACACATTAATATTTTGTTATATGATTTGCTAGTCAATAAAATCATACAGTCATTGATCGAAAGAGTAAAAGCGTCTTAAAAGTCCGACCACCATTTATGTAATTTACCAAAAAAACTAAAAAATATGATAATATTAAGCAACGTGGTATTTGCTTCTTCTTCCGGGAACTTGTTATTACCTTTTTTTTCTTTCATATTTCAAGGAAACTAATGTTATGATTAAGGGTGAAAATTTCATACAGTCAAGTTAAAAAAAATAGAGTTAGTCTAGTTGTTCGAATTTATATTCAAATTTAATTGTAAACATTTATAATATTATGATACTAGTTAGCTCTAATTCAAACAAATTTCTATAACCATATATATATAATATATATATTCATATTTTTTCGTATGTGATATATATATATATATATATAATTGAGGAACTCAATTCAAACTTAAATAGTGATCCACTAATTACTAAAAATTTCGAGTTACTAGAGTTATTTGAATATCTATTTTATAACTCATACTTTATTTGAACTTTTTTTCGAGTCAAGTTTACGAAATTATGAGTCAACTCGACTCGAAAAAAATCAAATAAAGTTTGAGTTATAAAATAGAAATAACTCGAATAACTTGAAATTTTTAGTAATTAGCAGATCAATATTTAAGTTCGAGTTGAGTTCCTCAATTATGCCTTATGTGTGTATTTTGATTGTTATAGAAAGTTGTTTAAATTAGAACTAATTAGTATCATAATATTATAAATATTTACAATTAAATTTGTATAGAAAATCAAACAACTCGACTTAAAAAAACTTTAAAAAATATTTGATTTATAAAATACAACGTACCAACTCGACTCAATGAAATTCTCACCCTAATTATAAAGTAATTTCCTTGAAAAATGAAAGAAAAAAGGTAATAGCTAGTTCCTGGAAGAAAAAGCAAATACCACGTTTAATATTCTCATACTTTTTACCTCCACCACAGGGTGTTGATATTCCTCACCATGAGTTGCAGCTTTGTGCTGCTTCTTCCTAGCTTATTCTGTTTTCGTTTTGTTTGAGAAGAAAAATACTCATTCTATTTTTAGTTTTTTATTTTATTTTTTGTGTATGATATTTAGGCTTAAAAAATTAAAAACGATTTGGACAAAATGTTTATATATAAAAATGACATATAAAAGATTAAGGGTTTAAATTTGATATACAGGCTGTGTAAAATAAATTTTACACAAGCATACATATTTCTACTATAAATCAAAATTAAACCTAAATCCTAAAAAACTAAACCCTAAATTCTAAACATTAACCTTAGATTCTAACCCCTACAATCCAAACCCCTAAACTCTAAATTCTAAACTAAACCTCTAACCCCTAAAACTAAAAGGTATGTGTAAATTATATATTGAAGTTTTTTCTCAAAGATTAATGAAATATATTATTTTTAATTTGGGCCCATATTATAGGTGGTAGTAAGAATTTATGACATAATTTATCTTGTTTTACAAAAAAAACTAAAAAATATATTTCCCCCTTAATTTGTAACAAATATCCTAACAGTTTTTTACAGAAGTATACCAATTTTCAAATTAATTATTAAAATAATCTTAAATAAAATTTTTCTGACACATGGAATAAAGACGTGTCCTATCATTCACGTATGTAGGAAGATATGTCGGCAGGACACACATTTGTCCTACATGACAATCCAATCAATTATTTTTAAAAAAAATTGATTCAAATAAAAACGAGAGATTAAAATTAAGCTTATGAATTAAGAAATTAATTCCCAAGCAATATGAGCATTACAAAAGAAATATTCTTGTACATAAATTTAAGGAAAAAAAATCATGTTTCTCTCAACTCTCAAGTCTCAAGCACAGACATCATAAGTAAAAAGGGTTGAATCTTGAAGGACAATGAAATACTACTAATCAATAGGTAGCTCATCTAACAAGGTGTGGTGCAATAGCAGTGGCGACGCCAGCCTTGGCAATGTCCGCCGCTGTATTTTTTTGATTCCTCCTTGCAGATAATAGCACAGTTGTCACAACTCAAGCACACCCCCTTAAATAATTCGCTTTTCACGTAGCAATCTCTACTCTCCACTGTCATAGCTCCCATCTCTGTTACATTTTCGCACAATTGCATCACAAAAATCACGTAAAAATAAAAGTTAAAAGCAAATGTAAACTATACATATATACCTATATCATATTCAAAAAGAAAGTATTTATTTTCGGACGAAGTATTATAGTCTAATATTATTAATAATGCATAGAATTATACACTAAAACATACCTGTTGTTAGAAGAACTAATAGAAGACAACAAGCAATTGAAACTGAACGGGAGAATAGAGCCATTTAAAACTAATTTATTTATTAATGGGGAGAATGAGAAAGTAGAGAGAGAGAGTTTTCAATGCAATGAGAACGAAGCATTGCAATGACTTTATATAAGGGTTAAGATTGGAGTAGTTTTCGAGAAAAATGGACATACGCACATTTGTTAGTTTTCTAAATTGACTTATCATTTATGTAAAATGTCATAATTTTGTGTCAAGTGTTCGATTAAAATAATTTTATTGAATCTACTTAACTTTTTTCAGATTTACACGCTAGCAAGAAGCTAAATGTGTCTTGTTGCTCTTTTCTTTCCGAAAATTTGATTTTAGCATTCATTTTTTTAATTTTATTTTGGTATTTATCAATGATTCTAAATCTTTGAATTTGTTTTTTAACTTACCGAATTTATAATTTCAATTTGGGTAAAATACCTAAATCATCACTCAACTTTGCTTTCTAACCTATTTTAGTCACTGGACTTTAAAAACGATCAATTTACTCACTGAACTGTATACATTACCTATTTGGTCACTCCTTGATGATATGAATTGTTTTATTATTATTTTTATCTTGACATGTCATTTTTATTAATATTAAATACTAAATATGATTTAAAATTTAAAAATATTAAAACCCTCCACAATAGCCAACCTTCTTCACCATCTCGCCATCTCCTCAACCACAACAACCCCCTTCTTCACCATCTCGCCATCTCCTTAACCACAACAGCCCACCTTCTTCACCATATCTCCGCTACATATGTACACTCTGATTGATAGTTGATTTACTTTGTAATTTCTTCAAATTCCCCTTAAATGTGCTTACTATTCCCTAGGGATTATATTAACTACAAGTTATTGGAGAAGAAAGTCAACCGATGTGCTCAACAACTAAAAGTTGAAGCTCAAGATCACCATTATGTTCTCAAGGACTTGTCAAGAATGCTAGATAGTCAAATAAGATTAAACAAATTTGATGAGTTTTATTTGCAACAAGAAACTGTGCAAAAACAAACCTGTTTACTACTTTCTTTCTTTGCTCGTTGGGGTATTTTTTATATTGAAAAGATTTTATTGTTTTTGCTGGAATAACAAGGAGAAGTGGCTAATAGATTATTTGTTCTTAGGGTATTGGGGTTGTTGTTGGAGCTATATCTCGTAATCTTGTAGACTTGCAAGACCATCAAGGGAACTACGTATCAATATATGATCAGCCTGCTTTATCCCATTCGGTTTTTTCTTCAATCCTTTCACAGTATTTAGGCAGTGTTCAATACTCTATTTTTATCTTCTTCATTCTCAATATATATGGTGTTTTACTATATAGACATGTTCGTTTGTGTGCCTCAAATTTATAATCATATGTAAAACATCCAGGACCCTGTGACTCATTCCATAAAAGCAACTCGGTTCTTAAGCTGGCGGCGACAGCGGCTATTTACTTTCTTCTCCTTGAGTTCATGAGCAGGCCTTTCGGGTTCAACTGATGTTTATTCTTCATTCGATTGAGTTTAAAAGTTACATGAATGAACAGAGGGAGCAAAGATGGTGTAGAGACCAGGCTACTTAGATGGTGAAGAGGGGGTTGTTGTGGTTGAGGAGATGGCGAGATGGTGAAGAAAGCGGGCTGTTGCGAGGGTTTTAATATTTTTTTAATTTTAAATCATTTGGCATTTAATATTAATAAAATTGACATGCCATGATAAAAAATAATAATAAAATAATCTCATGTCATCAAGGAGTGACCAAAATAGGCCAATGTATAAAGTTCAATGAATAAATTGGTCATTTTTAAAGTTCGGTGATCAAAATAGGTCAGAGAGCAAAGTTGAGTGATGATTTAGGTATTTTACCCTTTCAATTTTTATACCAAAATATATCATTAATTATAAGAATTAGATACGTGTAATTTACTACATTATGAAAAATTTCATTTTAATCCTTGTAATTTTAATTTCTTTTCAATTGGTACCTATGGTGTCAAAAATAATCACAAAGGTGTGGTATATTTTTTTAAAAAAATTATTCAAACTTCTCAAAGATGCAATTAACAAATCACGGCGTTCATGATCGGATGTATATGGACACAACAATGTACAAGCGTGCACTTGTCGGAGCAATTATAGTTGATAGGTTGAATCTTATCGGATACCGTTCCCACGAGGACGGGACTTTGGTTGTTTACTATTGTTAGAGCAATGATATTGAAATAAAGAATGAAATGTGAGAGCAGTTGTCGGTGCAAAAACAATTAGAAGAAGAGATAATTGTTAGATATGATGTGAAAGAAATAACGAGTATAATAGAGATAAATCTATAAAAGGTTAGATTAGATCCCTCGGTGAAACATAGCAGTTGCCAAGTGCTGCAAGGACATAGTGATAGATGATTTTTAAGCAATGAAGATCAAGCTCATTTTACTCATTTTTTTTAATCGCAACTAAAGACTTACACATACCCATCAACTACATCTTCCAATGATAGCAAATAAGGTATGCACAAGAATAAGTGAACCAAATTCCTTTGCGTTCTCACTCAGCTTCCGTTAATGTGCTCGTTAACTTGAATTGTCACTGCACATTCCAGTGACAGTGGTTGTATTCAACACTTTCGTACAAAATAGCATTCAAACCCAATAATTGAAACAAGAAAGAAAGCTTAATAAAACAAACTTTAAGTCAACAACCAAAAAGTATTTCCACACTTTGAGAAAGAAAATAGAAATCATCATTGTTTAATACAAAAAATTAATGAAAGAAAAAGGAAACCTCCATTCCTAGATAGTCTCAAAGTGATTTCAATAATTTCCCTTGTGATTGCACCCATCTCATCTCCTTAAGAGCTTATTTTCTTCGTCTTCACCTTGGTTCAATAAAAGAAAGCTCAAGCCGTCAAGGAAAAAGCTTCGAAATAAAAGAAATAAAGAATGTGGTCTTTTAGATCTACTTTCTTACTCTTCTTTCATCAATTTATAATCTGATCCAAAGATGACACGTCCTTCATGTGAATTTTGCCTCGATTTTCCTTACAAAATCTATTATAACAAACTGTACAGCTTATGCTTGTCAGTCTTTATACCTCTGAAGCTTTTATACAGCTGACAGTTGGGGTGACATTCATGGTTGTAATACTAAAATGCTTTTACAGCGACATTAGCAGTGCAACAAAATGGCAAAACCAGAGATAATTCAACCAAAGGAAACTAAGTTAAAAATATGAAAATACTAAGATGAATATGCAGAAATGCATGCAACAAATAACAATATAAGAACAAAATAATCAATAAATAAGTTAGAAACATATTGCTCTTTAGAGAGCTATCACATCCCCAAACTTGAGTTTTTACTTGTCTTCAAGTAAAATAGAAAGCAGTAAGGTTAAGCAAAGATTCATGAACATTCTAGCTACTCGAATCATCTCAAACATCAATGAATCAATTACATTTAAGTGACAGAAGATTGCATTGACAATTCATAAAGATTAATGAATGAACTTGCAATTCATCAATGCTAGCATCATGCCTTGCAACACAAATTCTTCCTACCTAAACAACATTTATTTCATTCTACTCTATAAGCATATAATATTTTCCTCTTTTATTTTCCTCTTTTTTATATATATAAGCAATGAGGGATATCATTGCATGAATGCACCCTAAATTCCTAAGAAGTAAGATGTTGTGCAATAAACCCCCAAGTAGTACTTCATTGTGTTAACACACTCATGTAGCGACATCATTTGATCAGATTCATTTTTCTAGCTCATGTTGTTGCGTGTAATAAGTGCTACGCAATTGTGCAAGTATACACATCTTAAGTAATAAAGTGATATGAGTATCGAGTATCGTCTCCACAGGGATTGGTTTGGGCCACTTTGCTTAAGTTACTGCATTGTAAAAATAAAAACACAATTGATAATAGGAGTTCTAATTAACGAGTAAACTAAGAGCAATAAACTAAAAGAGTAGATGAAATCAAATAAGAGAGGGAATAGTCTAGGTTATCGTGAGTTGTGGAGTGATAGCCGATTGGATCGTCTTAGTAAAAGAGTGCAGGGCAACTCAGTTGTCGTGGCAACTTGCACAGCGGGGTTGCCTTGGCAACTAATCGATGGTTGCCTGGGCGACTAGCTGGGCAACTACTTGGGCGGCTGGGCAGCAACTTCAAGGTTCGGCGGAGCGTTCTTCAATGGTTTCTTCTTATCCCTAAGTCGAAACTCTAGCTATTTGTGCATGCCTTGATAATACATCCCTGCGTGAATCAAGGGTGAACAACAACCAATCTTACGCTCCTCTTAGCCGTTGAAATCCTTAGCTTATTCCTAAGCCGGATTAATCTTCACCATCAATAGATTGAATAAAGACCATACTCATTCGTTTCTTGAATCTAACTCTCCTGTTATTAGATAAATAGATGAAGTTACGAGATCCTCTCCCAATTCACTCGCAAACAAGAATAATAACCAAGAATGAGTAAACCTTGAATTGAAAGTGCAAACTCTTATTACCTAAACAAAATCCAATTATTTCTCAACCATAAAAACACAATAACCCCAATCAATCAAGTTAGTTCATGGTCGGTTCAAAAGATATACAAAGAATAATCCTCAAACCATGAATCTAATGGAAGCAAAGAAGAATAAGAAGAAATCAAACTCTCTCTGTTGCTCTCTTGTCGAAATCTCTCCCTTCTTGCCCCTTTGGAGTTGTCGAAATTTCTCTCCTCTCTTTCCCTTGAAGTTGTCGAAATTCCTCTTCCCTCTCTCCCATTGGAGTTGACGGCTTGGTGATCTATTTATAAGGCTAGGTCAAAGTCCTTCTTTGAGGAGGAAGTTAAGTTGGAATTAAATTATCCTTAAAGAATATAATTCTTTATTATAATTATATTCCTTCTAGAACTTCTCCTATCTTCTTGGAATTTAATTCTTCTTTAACCTCTTCATAGAAATCAAACTCCTTTGGGATTTAGCTTTGCTCCACGTCATCTTGGGCTTGTCTAGTCATCAATTTCGACTACCATATCATCTTATTCTTTGTCGACAATTGCCCTGGTAACTGGCTCGGCGTCTCCTTCATGCATTGCCCTGGCAACTAGCTCGGCATCTCCTCCATGCATTGCCCTGTCAACTAGCTCTAGCCTTGCTTTGGCAAGTGATTCTGCACACACACAAAAACACACCAAAGCAGCATCTTTTTCCACAAAAATCACCAAGTTATGTAATCAAGCTCAACGGTGGAAAGAAACATGAATTAATGCATGAATGACTAATTATGCAACTAATATGAGTAAAAAGGGTAATAAAAATAGTACTTTTGAACACTTATCACATGCATTGGAGTGTTCCCCCTAAGCTACTTTTATAATGCACCCACATCGGAGTACCTTTATTTACACAATACATATATATAATTATAAATCAACAGCTAAAATAGGCAAATTAATCTATAATCTAAGTAATGATGCTAGACTTCAATTACTCACGCAGTTCTAATTCATTCATCAAGAATAATTCCAATAGAATATTTAGCCAAATAAATCCAACTAATTCATTGATAATCGACATGATTCAAGATTTAAGCAGAATGTAGAGATTTTAAACTACAAATCAAAACTTTCATTTTTTCAAAAAAAAATTGGAAAGGGGGGTGCATTTCAAATCCTATATGTATTCTCCCAAACTTAAATATTGCATTATCCCCAATGCAGTGAACAAAAGGCAATGATAATGAAAAATGCAATTACAATGCAAATGCAATGACAATGTGTATTACTGAAAGTAAAAACTACAACTATATACAATGCATGCCTACTAAAAACTAAAAACAAACTAACTCAGTTTTTCTTTGCTGAGGAGAAGGCAGCGTGATGCTTCTTCTTTTCTTCTCCTCCTTCTTGCGCTGCTTGTCCTTGGACCGTTTATGCTCGTGAACAGGCTCGAAATAATTTATATATACTCTATATACACTTGCATGTTTCAGTGTTGTTAACTTGTTATCATGGTTAAATAATTTAAATCTCCTTCTCCTTGTGGACTTGTATAATTTAGAAAATGTACTATGGTTACTTGTGGACTTCAAAAAATAAATATTAACTTTTTCCAAACATATTTTCACATGTTATTTTTTAAAACTACAAGAAATACATTTAAAAGCAATTCAAGGAAAGCAACAAGCCGAGCTGAGCCGAGCCGAGCCTCGAGCTGAGTTCAAACTGTCCAATTCGAACTCGAGCCTAAAATTTCGTGATTGATGAGCCTCGAGCCCGAGCCGAGCCCAATAATACTATTTTCGAGCTGAGTGAAGCCTGCTCAAGCTTGGGCTCGGCTCGTTATCACCCTTAGTTGGTCTAAGCATCTTTCTTTCGCATTGTTACTTTCAATTTTACAAATAAGATCACAGGGTACTCTTCTAAGGAGGTCTTTTTTTACCTTTCAAAAAAATAGAAGAATTAGATATAGTTGATATACCAACCAAATGGATATTTAACCTTAAAGTAATTAATGAACAGAAAAAGAAAAAATCAGTCATATTCATAACAGAAAAAATGAGTAAATAATGAAAGAATGTTAATTAGTCGTAAGTTTAGGATTAAAAAACATATTGTCAGTTTCTTACTTAAATCCAGCTGCAGTTGATGATGAATCTAAAATACGGCCAGATCTTGTACTATGATGCAAAAAAAGGGTCGTACACGATCAACGCGGCTTTACTGTGCTGAGGATTTGGCCCACGAATTTCGAGAAAAAAATTAGATAGCCAAAACTATGCAGTATATGTAGGAATCCTGGACACATGAGGAACAAATGTCCTAATCGCTCAGGCCCTCGTATTAATTAATTGTATTTTCTTTTTGTACTATTATTTATGTAAGTAATAAAATCTTTTCGTTTGGCTTAGAACCATTTTCCACGTGATTTTTACACCGTTTACAATGTCTCCTATATGCCAATACTACGCCTTCAAGCTTAATTTTTTAGGTTGTTGGTACACTTTGTTGATACAATAACATTGTAGGTTGTTGGTTTCATGACAAGTATCGATATTTGTAGACAAATTTTGATACTTACAAAAAACTTATTAAGTGCACACAATAGAATTTTATTTTAAAAAAAATAAATAAATGGGCATCGCTTTCTGCAGAACGCGAGGTCCAGTGACATGTCAAATCTATGACGTACTCTGGTGCTGCCACGTCAAAAATCTCTACAGACCTCGTGTTTTGCAGAACGTGAGGTCCCTAAAAAACGTGCCAAAAATCCTCGCATTTTGGATGACGCGAATATATCCCCTATAAGGCAAAGGTGAAGGCAAATGAACCCCTAGCCATTGTTATCAATTGCGTTCAAATTCCAATCAGATCCGAAGAAAAAACCCAATTGTAGCTACTAATGGCAACAAATGACGTATCTGGAAAATTCTTTTACAAAGACATTTTCCAGATATTGTGGTTTGTTGGTATATGTAGTTGCATTTATATGATCACTACATACTTTTGGTGGGTTAAAAATATTAATGAGATGTGTCTTCCGTGTTTTTGTTAAAGATGAACGACAAATCACAATATCTGGAAATGATTAGTCTTTTTCAAGTGCCGGCAAACTTCTTAACCTTTTGTTCGAGGTTGGGGGTAAATTATTTTTACACCTTAATCGTGGAGGCTAGATGAAGACTACCGCATATAACCATAGTCAAAGCCCCTACCATTCCGGATCATGATGATCAGTGGGTAAAATTGGTCGTCTTTGTGGGCACACGAAATCTACGAAACTTGTTTATCTGCCCACTTTGTGAAAGCATGTTTAGGGGTACAATTGACCGGTTACAATATCTCCTATGTGCCAATATCAGCCTCAAATATGCCTCTAGGCTTGAATAAGAGCATCGGTTGTTTAGGGATAGAATTGGTCGGCTGTGGCGCCACCTCAACATCCACGAAGCATGTTTATTTGCCCAAGTCGTGAAAGCATGTTCAAGGTACAATTAAAACGTAATAATTTTATAAACATAATAATTTTATTGTATATTTCTCTTAGTCAATTTCATACTAATTCGATGTATATTTCTTTTAGTCAATTTCATAATAATTTTATAAACATAACAATTTTATTGTCCCCATAATTTATTATCTTCATTTTATGTATTAGTTTGAAACGTAATAATTTTAGAAATGCATTGACATGTGAACTTATGTTTCAAAGCGCTTTTCTTTCTTTTAAGTCATTGAAATATGAAACAATGAACTGAAATTAGATTAACGAAAAGTATCACATGATAGGAAATTTAAGATAAGTTACAATACTACGACTCCAAGCTTAAAGATTACACAAATTTTGCAAATAACTTCCTAAATAAACCAATCGAACATGTCTATAAAGCTATTTTAGCTTGTTATTCATGCACAAAACTAAGCTTTGGAATCATTTTCAACGCGATTTTTAGACCGTTTACAATGACTTTTATGTGTCAATATCAGTCTCAAATGAAAGATAAGTTCTAAAATAATGCCTCTAAGCTTAAAAGTTACAATTTTTTTTATTAATAACCTGGAAAAATAGCTCGAACATGCCTATAAAGCCATTTTAGCTTGTTATTCATGCACAAAACTAAGATTTGGAACCATTTTCAACGCGATTTTTACATCATTTACAATGTCTCATACGTGCTAATATCAGCTCAAATGAAAAACAAGTTCCAATATAACGCCTCTAAGCTTAACAATTACAAAATTTTTTCGATCAATAACCCGCAAAAACACCTCGAACATGCCTATAGACCCTTGTATTTCAGTCTGGATTACACGGGCCTCACTTTTTGCATAAAGCGAGTTCCCTGTAATAAATTGGGTTATATGAAAAGTCCTTCTACGTAGGACGAAACTCGCATTCCCTGTAATAAAGCGAGTTCCCTGTAATAAATTCATCCGCCTCTTCGATTTCTCGGGGACCTCGCTATGTGCAGAACGCGAGGTCTTTATCCCTAATTTTAAATTAGGTTATATGAAAAGTCCTTCCACGTAGGACGAAACCCGCGTCCTGAAGAGAGCGAGTTCTTTAATCGCATTTTGTGGAACGCGAGGTCTTCTTGCTTGGCCGATTTGGGGTCATTTTTCCAAATGAAGCTGAGAGGGGTCATTTTTTAAAATAAATATTTAATTTTGGTTTTTCATATAAAAATGCCTCCCCACATGTCTTGTGATGTCATATTTAACGGTGTTAGGCTCGAGGGGTATAGTAGGACACGGAAGTAAAGTTCAAGGGCACATTAAACATTTAAAAAGTAAAAGCACCACATTGAAAATTTTGACAAAGTACAGGGGGCATTTATGCTATTATCCCTATTTTAAAAAATTTGAACCGTTGATTTATTAAGGAAGAATAAATCCAAAATATGACGAGAAACTCAAAGCGGTAAATAATGAATGAATCCACACGGACCCCACCTGAAAACCTTCCATGTTATTCTTCTTTGCCTCTTTTCTCTACTAAAACAAACAACTGTTTAACCCCAATTCCCTTTCTCCTCCCCTCAGTTCTCATGAGACTCTGAAACCTTCCTTCCTTTCTTCCAAACCCCAAACCCCAAACCCAGAATGGGAAAGTACATTAGGAAGGCCAAAACAGCAATGGAAGTAGCCGTAATGGACGTCTCCCACTCTCCCCTCGGGGTTCGAACCAGGGCCAGAACCCTTGCGCTTCAACGCCTACAGAAATCCTCCACTTCTTTGGCAACGGTGGCTACATCTCCGACCCCGGATTCCGGTGACGGCTCTTATCTCCAGCTACGAAGTCGGCGGCTAGAAAAGCCACCGGTTGTATTGCGCCACCATGAGTCGAAGAGGATGAAGCAGCGGGGGATTAAGGAGGAGGGCTGTGGGGAAAACCCTAACCCCAATTCGAACTTCCGGATTCGATTGGGTAAGGATGATGACGTTGGGAGAGAAGAAGTTGTTCAAGAGGCTAACGGAAAAGATAATATTATTATCATTATTAATAACGATGAGAGCAAGGATTTTGGAGGTATTGAAGCTTCCTTTGGAGAAAATGTTTTGTACAGTGAAGCTAGAGAAAAGTTGGCTCTTTTCTTTTCTTACTTAAAATCTCTTCCTTTTCAAGGTAAATGATACAAATTTATAGAATATTAAAAAACACTTTTATTTCGTTTGCTTTGAATGTTTCAAGAAAAGTAGAACTTTTACCTCAACTGAGTTCTTGAGTTTTCTATTTTTGAGGAAAATTATAAAATGTTTGACATATATTTTATCATGCATCTTGAACCCTTTGGTTCTCCAGCCAAACCAGGGGAAAAGCCCCCTTATTTTCCTGTTCGGATTATCCTATATGACATGTTAATTAATGGGATTCGTTTTAATCTTCATCTTCAACCCGACATACATATCCTTTTTGGTTGAAAGAAGGGAATAAGTCTCACTTTTAATAGAGTTCTACCATCGGTTGTTAGAGTAATTTCATGCTCTTTTTGTTCAATTTTGATAATTAAGGAAAACCCCATTTTACATTTGAATTCAAATTTTAGTTTTTGCTGTGCCTATTATTGGGCTTTTTTGTTCTTTTTTTCTCGTGGAGCCTTTTGTTGTTTATGCTTATGTTGATGACCCGACTTGATAACGATTGTTAGGAATTAAATGGCTTTTCATCGGTTTCTGCTTAAATCAGTCAAGCTTAAGTCCTTCATAATTGCCACAAGAAGAAGTTAAATATTGTTAATTGTTTGAACTTTTGGTTATTTCTGGATTTTAGCCTTTTCTTATGGGGGGAAACAAGCACCTTATTATGACGAGAAGCACTGTTTCTGAAACAAAACTATGTTATCATGCCATTCTTCCATTGCCATTAGTTAACTTCTTCTGTTTTCATGTGTGGCCCAACGGGGGGAGGGGGGGTTAAATTTGGTGGTTCCATGCTTTTAAAACTTGGATTTGTCTCATTAGGTGTTCATATATATATATATATATATGCACTCTCTAAGGTCTGTTGCTTAGGTACTTATAGGCATGTTGATGCATTATTCTAATGGAAAGAAACAATACTCTTTGCTGTTTTCCACGTGGTGGGTGCTGTGACTTTTTCCAGATAAAAAATTTACCACACTTGCCTTTTTTGTGCTTTTCTTTTTTCCTTTTCTCTTGGTGATTTTATTTGCAATAGGCTATTCTTTCATGAGTTATTTAGTTAGTGGATCAAATTATCAGACAATCTCTCTGTCGATTTACAGATATGCACATCAGCTCAATTTGTCCTTTGTAGAAATAATTGTATGACAACATTTTATGGTTTTATTTGTGTCTATTGAATTCTGTATATTTTGAGTCTCGTTTGCTGAAATATTTGAGATTGAAGCAGGATCTAAAGCAAAATGATCAGAGGGAAACCTTTCATTTATTTCCCCCTTAATTTCAGGAGCATTTTTGCTTGAGCATTGATTCAAAAGAGAGCCTTCTTTTTTATTGTACTCTGAGGAATACTTGTGCTCGATTATTTTCTGTTGCCATACCTCAAATGATTGGCACTATCTGGTTCTATGTTACTTGGATTGGGTGTTAGTGTCGGATTCAGGTATGTGCCTGAAACGAGTATGGTCCGATTTTTCCATGTACTGGGAGGTCATATTCGATTCAAATGTGTTAGACACAGGTATTTCAAGAAAAATGAACCGTCCCACTGACATAGGTCTGGATTTCCATTCAATGTTGCTTTGGGTGTTTAGATGTAAAGCAGGAAAAAAAAAGGCCAGTTGTGATTGTTGTTTTTTCCTGCTTCCTTTGATCGAGTGTTTTCCTTTAAATTCAGTTCATCATCATTCTATGATGCTACAATTTTTCTTTATTTGAAGTAGTTTTGCCCAATGCATTTTCAAACATGGGTATGAGAATATTACTTTTTTAAGGACCTTCCAAATACAGGAAAACAGTTTAAAAATTGAAAATGGCCCTTATGTATACATATCCGTGTTTGACACGCACAAGTTTGAGTAGCAAAGTTTCCATTAACTAATATGCAGGGGCACCAGGGAATCAACTCCTTGCAACTTGTTAAGGGACCCTGAGAGTATAAGAACCCCTGGTTCTACTACTAGGCCTACCAGCTCAACAGAGACAAACCGGAGACTACATAATTCAGTGCATGGACCTCTCCTGACAGCACATGGAATGGATGAGTTCTTTTCCATTGCAGAAGAAGAGCTGCAAAGACAGTTCATTGAGAAGTATGCACCACATTCTTGTTCTTGTAAGTTGTACCTCTTTGTCATTACTGTGGTTAAGATCTGGTAAAAGATGTGGGTTTATTTGCAGGTACAACTTTGATCCCTTGAACAATAAGCCACGTTATGAATGGGAGAAACTGAACCCGTAGACAACATAATTGTTGCATAGGGACTTACTTTCCTGCCAATTCTCGCTTGATTTCAAAGTTAGGGTACTTTTTCAACCAGGAGGATTTAGTCTTTTAGCCGTAAAGGTTGATGGTGTTAATTTCCATTTTCCATCACCATTAATTCACTTGTAAAGAAAGAATTAGGACTTGAAAAAAACATGTAGACTAATGGTCTGTAACATAACAGAAGTAATGAGTTACACAAGCATTAAAAATCGAAGTCCTTTGTCTAACAGATCATATGGGAAGAAGGGAAGGAAATGAAGGATAATTTTTAGAAAATTTAGGAACTTCTAGGATCAGTTGATTTGGTACAGAATTTCTTTTCTTTTTTTTTTTACTGTATTTTCCGTGTTTGTCTATACTTGTAGTGATGGAACTTTGAAAAGCACTTTGGAATAAAGATGATTCCTTTTCCTTCTCATTGTCTTTTCCTGTACGTTCACTTATTATCTTCAAAGTTAAGCTTTAAGCTTTGGTGGGTTTTTTCCCCAACTTTTCCGCGAGGGACAATGACATTTTGATGATAATGACGGCCTATCACTATGATTCACAAATCACATTGGAGCCTGTTACTCCTCATTTTGTATGAAATGACACAGATGTATACTCGTATTCGAACTTATATTCGAGTTAAATCCGAATTTGAACTAGTATAGACAGACTGCCCTCTTTTATCCTCGCATTTGAAAGATGGTTGGTGGTGGTATTTGAGGTAGTGGTGGGGTAAGCTTTTGTTGGTGGTAATGTATTGGAAGAATTTTGTGTCCTCTCTCGTGTCCACATTGCACTTCAATTTCTGCAACTTTGTTATGTGCTACAAAAACAATACTAAATGAAAGCAAAATATATGGTTAAGTTGGTTACTTGAATTGAATTGAATTAACTGGTCGTTTTCAAAGTATGTATAATTGCTAGGTGTTTGACTACAATTTCTTACTCAATTGTTATTAATGGCGTAGTAGGAGATAGTTTTCATCCTTCTCGAGGCCTATATCAATGTGATCTGTTGAATCCGTCTTTATTCTGTTTTTGTAGTGATGGACTGAGAGCTTATCATCTCTTCTACGATAAGCTGCTTAAAATGACCATCGTAATGAGTTTCGCATGAATCGATATGCACCAACTGTTACACATTTACTGTTTGATGATGATAACCTTATATTTGGAGAGGCATCAGCTAGGGGGCATTTAACCCTAAAGGAGGTTCTTATTGTTTACGTCGATAGCTCTGGCCAGTTTGTCAACTTTGATAAGTCTGATTTGTTTTTCTATTCAAATGTAATTGAGAAAAATCGTAATGATGTCAAGCGAATCCTTGTGGTTGAGAACATTTCGAATCTGAAGAAATATATCTAGGACTTCCAACTATTGTGGGATAATATAAGAAAAGTGCTTTTCGGTCTCTACATGACAAGATGATTCCAAATTATATACTTGGAGTATTCAGATGCGGAGGCAAAGAAGTCTTCATCAAATCCGTGTTGCAGGCTATCCCAGTTTATGTTTTGAGTGTTTTCTTATTGGCCAAGACTTTTTGTTAGGAGCTCGAGTCTATAATGACCAAATATTGATGGCAAAAAGGATGCAACATACAAAGAGATATATTGGTGTTCATGGCCTGAGCTGTGTACTAAAGGAGGATGGAGGTTTAGGCTTCTGAAATCTCATCAAGTTTAATGTGGCATTTCTAGAAAAATAAGGTGGCACTTAATGACAAAGCATGATTCCCTAGTTGGTCGTGTTCTGAAGATCAAGTATTATCCGAGGACTATATTTACCCGGCTAGGTTGGGACTTGGGATCCCAACCATCTCCAATTTCACGAAGTATTTAGAGTGCTCGGGGTCTATTGGAACCTGAAACTAGATGAAAAATGGGATTGAACACATCCATATCTATCTGGAATGATTATTGGCACTCTCACCAATCTCTACATCGAATCGAATCACTAAAATCAAATTCGATTACATGGGTCTCTCTGATCTTATTATCTCAGAAATCGTAGCATGGAATGAGAATCTGGTTCGTAGTTCATTTACTGTGGCTGAAGCTAAACGGATAATGACAATCTCTCTTTCGCGTTTTAACCAGAGTGATTGTCTGGATTGGAATGAAGAATTTTCAGAGGTTTATTCAGTAAGGAATAGGTATCAGTATCACCTGTTATTTGATTTTCCTCTAACAGATCCGGATGACAAATTATGTTACAAGAAGTAATGGTTGATTGCTTGTCCTTTGAAAATTAAATCACAAGTTTGGTAGCTTGTGAACAATTTTATTCTTAGCAAAGATAATTTATTTGTTAGAAGGGTGGCACAAGATCCTCTTTGCCCTCTATGTGACACTGCTCCTGAAGATGCTTTTTCATGCTATTTGTGAATGTATTTTTAGCTAAATCAGTTTGGCTTTTGCTTGGTTATTCTTGGCCTATGCTTTCAACTAATATTACTTTTAAAGAACGACTCTTCTAGATTTTTTTTTATCATGTTCCAGTGCATAAACATAAGGAGATTGTGGTCACTATATGTGATATATAGTTAGGGATGGACACGGGTTGGGTCGGGTCGGATATTTGGCCCACCCGAAGCTGACCTTAAAATATATACCTTAAACCTGAACCCGATCCCACACTTGAAAAAAATCTGACCCGACTCGGCCCGAAAATTATATACTTAAACAGAACCCGACCCGAGTTATTTAAAAAATAAACTTTAGGGATCTAATTATAAAAAAAATTAAATTTTAGAGACCTAATTGTAAAAAAATCAATTTTAATGACTTAATTATAAAAAAATATATAAAGAGGGAGCATTATTGTGAATATCCATAAAAATATAAGGGAAATTTACACTATTAATCCCAGGACGGATATTTTCCATCTTAAACCCGAAAACACCCTTAATAAAAATCAACCTAACCCAAACTCGAATTTTCTACAAAAAAATCTAATCAGGTCGGGTCGGATCAGAACCCAACCGGATCGGATAAAATCTCCATCCTTATATATAGTATGCAAGAAATAAACACTATCACGAGAGAATTTCTCAAGCAAGAAAGATGTTATCACTTTCATCCGTTCTTATTTTGTTGAAGTAGTCATCACCCCCAGCACAATTTTTCAAAATAAATTTTGATGCAAAATTTCTTTCTTCATTCATCGAGGTCTGGTCAGAAATTGTGATTTGTAATTCCGATGAGGAATTTTTAAGAAAGATTATATATTAAGTCTCCTTCAATATCTTCTCATTTCAATTAAATTATACATGTAAAAATATTTCCATACATTTTTGTTTACAATATCTAAAATAATAATTTTGTAACACTAAAATATGATACTTCCTGACCAAAAATTTCTTTACCCTTGTCTTGAATACAAAAGTTATCTTTATTCATATTTAACAATAGGGTAAACTATATGAGTGACAACTTAGTTATAGGAAAAGTTCTTATTTGACCACTAATCTATTAAATTTATCAATTGAATCATTTAACTATCTAAATGATATCAAGTCACCTTCTTATAAAATTTATTGAAGAATATGGCGTGACAGTTACGAAAAATTGTATTATTACACATTTGATCTTTGTTGCTTATATATTATATCAATTTGGTCATAAATTTAGTTTAATTTAAAAAGGCTTAAATGAAAAATAGGTACCCAAAGTATGTCTTTTTTGAACTTTAGGTGCCTAAAGTATTTTTTGTAAAAATAGGCGCTCAAAATTTCAAAAGTTATAATTTTAGGTGTCTGGCCATTAATGGGTATTAAATTTTTTTTAACAATCAATGCTTGACACGTGACATATTTGGGTACCTAAAATTATAACTTTTGAAACTTTAGGTACTTATTTTTACAAAAAAAAAATACTTTAAACACCTAAAATAAAATAAAACATACTTTAGACAGCTATTTTTTTATTTAAGCCATTTAAAAAACATTAATCCAATCAAACGTTGATATGCATCACCGACTGACAAGTAAATATTTTGAAACCAAAGAAAAAAGCAAGGAGGTTTTAACTTAGGACGAGTAGGTGCACTGCAAGAGATGATTAGATCGTCTTATAAATGTATTTAGAACTAAGTGGAGTATTTTTCACAATCATTTTTTTCTACCATTACTTCTACATCACTAGTTAAACATTTAGGTAGATATAAACAAGGAGATTTTTTTACAAACAAAACAAAGACTTTAATAATAATTGTTGGAGTTTCTTAATAAAATAATCTAAGTTTTTTTTTTGTGTGTGTGTCTTGGTGTATTTTCTTTTGTATTTTTAATGAAATCTATTTTTTTAATTTAAAAATATCAGCAAGGAAACCTAATATAAATATATACATGTAGATTCAATTTAAAAAATATGAAAATAAAATTTTTATTTTATTTTGATAAATATTTGGATAATTTTTTTGAATGGTCTAAAATGATTATAAGGTAGTATTGTACACATGTATTTTTAACCCTTTGATAAAGCACACACCTTATATACATTGCTATTGAACTTTGGTCTCTTAGGATGAACATCATTCTCTTTTCCGCTAGGACCACTTATTGGTAGGAATGGGCGTTTGATCGAGCCGATTCGAGTTAAAAAAATTTGAGTTATTCGAGTTTACAAGTCCTATTTTCCGATTCAAACTTTATTTGAATTTTTTCAAATCGAGTCGAGATTTCGAGTTTCTGTACAAATTTAATTGTAATTATTTATAATGTTATAATATATATTGATTCTACTTTTAAAGGCTTTCTTTATTCATATACGATGTACATATAGATTTCTTTATATTTTCACATGTGATATACATATTATACATAACATATTATACATAATTGATAGACTCGACTCGAACTCAAAAATCGATAAACTAATTAATAAAAATTTTGAGTTATTCAAATTTTTATTTTATAACTCAAACTTTATTTGAAATTTTTTCAAGTAAAGTTGAATTTATAAAATTACAAATCAATTTAAAACGAGTTGATTTTTTTTGGGTCGAGTTTTGTCTTCCCAACTCATTGGGTTCTATTTGGATAAAAAATTTAAAAACAAACGTTAGAGATTGATTTTTTTTTTCATTTTAGTTTTAAAAATTTAAATTACGTATAATTCTCCTTATTAGTGTTTAGTTTTGAGATGACACTAAACTGACAAGAGTTTCAAGTTATCAATATAGAAAATAGACTAAATGGATAGATACAATTTCTTATTCTGATAAGTACTTTTTTAATTATTTTGCATCGGAAATAATTTCCTTTCTCCGTCGTCCCTTCTCCTTTGAGTGCGTTTACGGATCGTCGAAGGTTCTCTTTTTTCCGACGAAAATACCCAATTCCCCTCCATTCTCTTCTTTTAGTGACGAATCTCCCCAAATTACACAACGTCAGGGTCTTTGATTTTGGGGAATGGCGACGGCAGTGGCGAAGACCGTCAGCTCCGCTGGAGGTTTACTAGCGATGCTTAACGAGAGCCATCCCCAGTTGAAGTTCCATGCTCTCACTAATCTTATTAGCTTTGTTGATCAATTTTGGCCAGAGATCTCCACCAGCGTTCCTATTATGTAAGCCTTTTTCTTTATCATGGTGGTCCTTTTGTGATTTTTTTCTTTCCTTCTGTCAGTTCGGTTTCGGTTTTGGCTGTTTTGAACTGATTGGTGGGTAGGAAAGTTGAAGGAAACAAAGTGTATAAAGCCCTTTTTTCCTGATGTTTTGGTTTAGCTACTGTGGGAAAGACTATGAATGTAGTTTGAATTCATTAAGTGCGTAAATTTGGAATTTCGGAGATTTCCAATGGTTTTGATTTTTGGTTTCTTAGATTTTAGGAGGCAAAGGGGAGATTTGTGAGTCAACTAAATTGTAGCAAGTTCTGTATGTGACTATCGATTGCTTTTGACAAGCTCTATGCTTTGCAGTTTTGCATTTATTTTATAAGTTTCAGAATTAGAATCAATTATTTTGTTATTCACACACACAAAAAAGAAGAAGCAATTATTGCGCAATGTAGGCAATGGTTTTTCACTTAGGAAGTTACACATTTTTAGTGAATAAAAACAATGGTGGCGGTGATTTTTGAAATTCTGCTAAATTAAGTTCAATGTTCACTTTACTTGGAAGGTTTCTTTTATTTGTTTTCAGATGGGGGAGGACAGGGGACGGGTGTTAGGTTTATCTTCATTCATCCACTTTCAGCTCAATTTAAATTTTATCCGGCACTGTTTATTCCATTATTAGATAGTCTTTGAGTTATGTGAATAACGATACTATGCTTGTGGTTTTTAGAGAGAGCTTATATGAAGATGAAGAATTTGGCCAGCATCATAGACAACTTGCTGCTTTGCTTGTCTCAAAGGTTCTCTCGTCCCTCATAGTCTGTATGTGTATTAATGTGTCTATTAGTTATCGAATGTGTATAACTAGCATATTCTTTGGAACTTGAAAGGATGAGTTCTTTTCAAAATTGGAAAAAGAAAAATCTGAACTCCATGGTCTTCATCTGTGTATCTTTTGCTTTTTTGGTCATGTTTTCTTGACAACATTTCTGGTTAGCAAATTTTAATGATCCAAAAGAATAGTCCACCTTTGAGAGACTAACCAGAAAAGAAAGGTTAATATACTCTATTACAGACACATATGTGTATGTACGTATAAATATATATAATCTTATGTTAATGTTATAATTTTCAATAGATACATATATCATGTTAAGATGCCGCCTGCTGTCTGATGCATTTAACTTTAGTTTGACTTCATTTACAATTTGTAAATGAGAAGTAATAGAAGTAGATGTCCTCTCTCTGCTTACCTTTTTTTAATACAATTTTGACTGTTGACTTTTTACTTATTTGGGCTGCATTGTTTTTACACTCAGGTCTTCTATTACTTGGGGGAGCTCTATGATTCGTTGTCTTATGCTCTTGGAGCTGGCCCCCTTTTTGATATTTCCGAGGATTCTGATTATGTTCATACTCTCCTTGGTAGCAACTTTATTCATTTGCTATACTTTGTGACAATAATAACAGTTTGATTAATTGAAATCCATTACTATGTTGGCTTTGGTTGTATTTTACTGCTAATGAGGGTTTTAGATAAGACTATGTATTCACTTATTGTTGATTATATTGTATTTCATGTTTTTAAATTTGATATTCAATGCACTTGACTCCTTATGCTCTTAATTCCAGCCAAGGCAATAGATGAGTACACTAGCCTTCGGTCAAAGGCAGCAGAGTCTAGTGACAAAGCAGCAGAGATTGACCATAGGTTGGAGGCAATTGTGGAGAGAATGCTCGACGAGTAATAGAACTTTTTTCATACCTGATGAAAATATTTGGAGTTAGTCTAGTTGTCTTACTGTTCTTTGATTTAGGTGTATTATTGATGGAAAATACCAACAAGCGATGGGAATTGCAATTGAGTGCCAGAGACTTGATAAACTCGAGGAAGCAATAACAAGGAGTGATATTGTTCATGCAACTTTAGCATATTCCATTTACGTCTCTCATTCATTTATAAATTGCCGAGAATATCGCCAAGAGGTAAGGATGTTATTTCAGAAGTTCATAACAATCTGTACTTTGTATTAATTTCATTGCTACTAGTTTTTGGCATTCTTTTTTTAGAACAATTTGTTTTCATTTATTATTTACTCTTTTCATGGAAATTTTGTACAACCTTGCAAATTCTGCAAGATCCATCATGTTGGCTGGTTATTCTTTGGTTCATGCAGGTGCTTCAGCTTCTTGTTAAATTGTACCAAAAACTGCCTTCTCCTGATTATTTGAGCACTTCTCAGTGTCTCATGTTCTTGGATGAACCTGAAGGAGTTGCAAATATATTGGAGAAACTTCTCCGTTCTGAAAATAAGGAGGATGCTCTTTTGGCTTTTCAAGTTGCATTTGATCTTGTGGAGAATGAGCATCAGGCTTTTCTCTTAAATGTAAGAGATCGGCTTCCTGCTCCCAAATCTCAGCCATCTGAATCAGTACAGCCAGAATCCAGCGATCCTGCTCCTGTTCAAAATGAAAATTCTACTGCTCCAGAGGATGTCCAGATGACAGATGGTTCTGCTTCAACAACAGATGTGCTTGAGGTTGATCCGAAAGAAGTTATGTATGCTGAGAGGCTGACAAAAATAAAAGGAATTTTGTCTGGGGAGACCTCAATACAGTTGACCCTACAGTTCTTGTACAGTCATAACAAGTGAGGCATTGATTTCCTATGTACCATCTTTTGGTGGAAATAAATTCTTACTGTGTTTCTTTGTTGTATATACAAGGTATTAACTGGTTGCTGTTTATCTTAGATCGGATCTATTAATTTTGAAGGCAATAAAGCAATCTGTTGAAATGAGAAATACTGTTTGTCACAGTGCTACAATATATGCAAATGCTATAATGCATGCTGGAACAACAGTAGATACATTCCTGAGGGACAATCTGGTAAAATATTTATCTTGCTGTTTCCTTTTCACTCTTTTAGACTGTATACTTACTGTTACTGTTGTATCATCAGGACTGGCTGAGTAGAGCCACAAATTGGGCCAAATTCAGTGCTACAGCTGGGCTTGGTGTTATCCACAGAGGACATCTGCAGCAGGGGAGGTCTTTGATGGCTCCATACCTTCCCCAAGGTGGGGCTAGTGGTGGTGGTGGTGGGAGTCCATACTCTGAAGGTGGTGCACTGTATGCTTTGGGTCTCATTCATGCCAACCATGGTGAAGGCATTAAGCAATTCCTTCGTGATAGCCTACGCAACACTAATGTTGAGGTATATTTACTTTCTTGACCAACAATAGCTTCATTCCCCCCCCCCAACAAATAGGCCCTGATGTAAAGAGAGATGCTTACTTTCTATCACAAGAAAACATGCTCATCAATTGGATATTTCTTACCCCTATGCCATTTGTGAGGATTTGGATTTGTATTACATTGTTTGACAAAATAGCATCAAGTTTTTGTGAAATAAATTACCGGATACTTTTTGTCTAGGTTATCCAACATGGTGCATGCTTAGGTCTTGGTTTGGCAGCTCTAGGAACTGCTGATGAAGAAATCTATGATGAGGTCAAAACTGTGCTTTATGCTGACAGTGCTGTTGCCGGTGAAGCTGCTGGCATCAGTATGGGTTTGCTTATGGTTGGAACTGCAAGTGAGAAGGCAAGCGAGATGCTTGTTTATGCACACGAGACACAACATGAGAAAATTATCAGGTAAAGTTTCCTATCTTGGTATTGAACCGGACTTTATCCTGGTAGTGTTCTTTACTGCATATGTTTTCCCTTTTGTTTTCAGAGGTTTAGCTTTAGGGATAGCTCTTACAGTTTATGGAAGGGAAGAGGAAGCAGATACATTAATTGACCAGATGACTCGTGATCAAGATCCTATACTACGCTATGGTGCCATGTATGCCTTAGCATTGGCCTATGGGGGAACCGCAAACAACAAGGCTATTCGTCAGTTGTTGCACTTTGCCGTATCGGATGTGAGCGATGATGTTAGAAGAACTGCTGTTTTAGCGCTAAGGTTTGTTCTATATTCAAACCCAGCACAGGTAGCTGTTGTTTCCCCTCATCTGTGTGCGGGATGTTGTTAGTGTTTGATGCACTGAGTCTTACAACCCACATGTTCGATATGGTGCGGCACTTGCAGTGGGCATTTCATGTGCTGGAACTGGATTGAGTGAAGCCATATCATTGCTAGAACCCTTAATATCAGATGTTGTTGATTTTGTTCGTCAAGGTGCCCTCATTGCGATGGCCATGGTCATGGTCCAGATCAATGAAGCCAGTGATTCACGTGTTGGAACATTCAGGTATTTTTTTCGTCCTTTCCTTTGCATGTGTAACAATTGTACATATATATTGCTTTATTTGGCTAACCCTTTTTCTTTTAACTCCTTAATCTAGACGACAATTGGAAAAAATAATACGCGATAAGCATGAAGATACAATGAGCAAGATGGGAGCAATCTTTGCCTCTGGGATTGTGAGAAACAGAGTTTTTCTCTGTGTTTTTCTTATCATTCATTAGTGAAAGAGAGTCTATTATATAGACTTTTACAGAGGTGTTTAACACCAAGTGGTTAACCTATAGGATAAGAGTTTTATCCTTTACAAAGATCAAATTTAAAATTCAAACTACTAGTTAAGATAAAGATAACATACAACTCCTACTCTATCTAAAACTCTTTACAACACACGGTTATGTATACTAACTAACACTCCCCCTCAAACTGTGTATATGTTGTATTATACCCAGTTTGGATGTGAACTCATCAAAAATAACTCTTGGAAGTGCCTTAGTAAAGATGTCACTATATCCGCTTCGTAGGAATATAGTTTAGTTTGTGCAATACCACCATTCACTTTCTCATAGATAAAGTGCCTATCTATTTCAATGTGTTTGGTTCTGTCATGTTGCACCGGATTCTTAGCAATACTCATTCTTTGATTGGTCGCCACTATAGATCTCGAACTCAGTCTTTTCATCCAACTCTAGCTCTTTGAGAAGCCTCTTTATCCACATTCCTTCACATATTCCAAGAGCTAATGCTCTAAATTCGCGCCAAAGACTACTCCTTGACACCACACCTGCTTTTTGCTTCTCCAAGTAACCAAGTTGCCCCAAACATAAGCACAATATCCACTAACTCGACCTTTTATCGGTGAGCTCTCCGCCTTGACTTGAATCCGTGTATACCTTCAGCATTGCATGCGGAATTTTCTTGAAAATTAGCCCAAAGACCAGTGTGAATTTTAGGTACCTCGTAAGTGCGTTAAGCGCCTCCAAATGTTCTTCTCGAGGATCACTCATGTGTGTGGCTTATAACACTCACCGAGTAGGCAATGTCCGGCCTTGTTAGAGAAAGATAAATTAGTTTTCCAACTAACCGTTGATAGGATTCTTTGTCAACCTGGATTACCAGACTTCCTCTTTGTTGAACTTCAACCCCGGGTCCATGGGTGTCTCGGTACCGGCTTGCATCCAAGCATCCCGGTTTACGTAAGAAGATCTAGGATGTACTTCCTTTGATTGATGACTAAACCTTCTCTTGACCTTCCTACTTCCATACCAGAAAATACCTTAGACTCCCCAAGTCCTTTGTTTCAAATTCGTGGGCAAGAACAATCTTCAAATTCTCAATTTACGTACTATCATCCCCTGTAATAATTATGTCATCAACATATACAATTAATAAGGTTATTTTACCGATTCTTTGCAACCTTTACAAGAGCAGTGTGATCAGCCTGACTTTGTTTGAATCCATTCTTTACCATAGCCTTTGCAAACCTCTCAAACCAGGCCCTTGGAGATTGTTTAAGTCCATACAAAGTGATTTGTTGAGTTTGCACATTGTATTTCTAGTTGTTTTTACCTTCTAGACCAGGTGGTATTTGCATATATACTTCCTCCTCGAGACTCCCATTGAGAAAGGCATTTTTGATGTCTAGTTGGTGTAATTTCAGTCCTTGTTTACAGCTATGGACAAGAAGATTCTAATAGTATTCAATTTAGCCCTTTGGTGCAAAGGTTTCTTGATAATCCACCCCATAGGATTGTGTAAAACCTTTAGCCACCAGCCTTGCCTTATACCTTTCAATGCTCCCATCCGAGTTGTACTTGATAGTGAAAACCCACTTGCATCCAACAGCCCTCTCTTCCCTCTGGTAGATCTCACAAACACCATGTCTCATTTTTCTCAAGTGCCCTTACTTCTTCCTCGATGACTTTCTTCCATTTGGGATTCTTCAAGGCCTCCTCTCTTTGTTTTAGGAATCGCACACTGTTTAGGCTGGTTTGTAAAGGCCTTAAAATTGGGCTGAAGTTTACCATAGGCAACAAATTTGTTAATTGGGTGCATAGTACATTTTCTTACTCCCTTTCTAATAGCAATAGGAAAGTCATCAAGGTCACTAGAATCTTGAGGAGGAATGTTACCTTCAATCTCGATGATGGCAGGATTTAAGCTCGGTTCAGCAGACAACAGGACTTGAGTCCGGTTCTTGACAAGTGCTAGGCTGGTTATTTACTTCATTAGGGGCTCTTCTTCTCTGGTATACACCTTAAATTGATGTCTGTCATTTGTGAATGCATGTAAGTAGGGGAAATTTGTGCTACAGCCCTAGGTCTTTGGAAGAGGTGTTGTACAAGGACTTGGTGATTTGTTGGTATGAGGAGAGTGCATTTACATCGGCATAGTATTTTTCTGCTCGGTGGTTTCAGGATAGGATATGAAAGGAATGTCAGTAGAGGAGAAATGATGGAAGGTGGAGGAACAAAGGGCTGAAATTCCTCATTTTTCTCCCACGAAGTTGATCCCCGCAAAATATGGTTTATCCTCAAAGAAAGTGACATCAAAAGAGACATAGGTCTTTTTAGAAATAGGAGAATAGCATTTGTAACCCTTTTGACTAGAGGAATATCCTATAAACACACACCTGATTGATTTAGGGTCCAACTTACTTCTATTTTTATCATGCACATGAACAAAAGTTGTGCAGCCAAATACCCTAAGAGGAATAACAGATGAAAGTGGTTTAAAGTGAGGAAAATGTTTGAATAAGACTTCTGTTGGTACTGCAAAACCCAAGGTTTTATTGGGCATTCTGTTGATAAGGTAGGTGGCGTAAGTAAGGCTTCCCCCAAAGATATTTAGGTGCTTTGGCTGAAAAAAGAAGAGACCTCGTAACCTCTAGTAGATGTCTGTTTTTTCTTTCGGCAACACCATTTTGTTGTGGAGTATTGACACAGGAAGTAAGATGGAAAATGCCTTTTTCCCGAAAATAACACCCAAGAGATTGACTACGGTATTCACTCCCATTATCATTCCTCACAACTTTAATACGTTTGTCAAACTGATTTTCAATCATTTGATAGAAAGTTTTGAAAATTGACGCAACTTCTGCCTTTTCCCTCATTAAGAAAGTCCAAGTAGTCCTAGAATAGTCATCAATAAAGGTAATAAACCACCTAGACCCAGACAAGCTTTTTACCTTAAATGGACCCCAAATATCACTGTGGATTATAGAACAAGGAGATGTGGGTGTAAATGAGGAAGGAGCATATGTTTGCCTAGTATGTTTAGCAATTTGACATACTTCACAATTAAAAGAATGAGGCTTTTTATTTCTAAATAACTTGGGAAATAATTTTGAAAGATACACAAAATTTGGATGTCCTAGCCTAAGATGCCATAACATAATATCATCAGGGTTACTTAAAGAAGAAGATGAAGTCTTAAAACAACGTGAAACTGAAGCAATCAAAGGTGGTAATTCATCAAGGATATAGAGACCATTGGATAGCCTAGCACTGCCAATCACCTTCTTCGAGCCCCTGTTCAAAATACACACCCATTAATTCCAAAGTGAGCATCACATTTAGTATCTTGAACTAACTTACTAGCGATAACAAGTTGTAGGCAAGATTAGGAACATATAGCACATGAGGCAAAACCCAGTTTATCACCCACTTGAATAGTGCCACTTCCTTGTACTTGGGACAGAGACCCATCCGCAACCTTGATGGAGGTTTTAAAGTTGCAATGGTTAAAGGTGCGAAAAATAGTGAAGGTTGCTGTCATATGGTCGAGGCACAGAATCTATAATCCGAGGATAGAGGATTTGAAGTGGCCAAACAGAAATTCTACCTTCACTAGTGATAAGGCGGTTGTGGAAGATTTAGAGGTGAGATGGCCAAAAAACTGTTTAAGGTAATTGTTCCCATTTAGTTTGTAGGATGTGATTGGGGAAAAAGAGGCATCTGAGATCTGAAATTCAAATGCACGAGAGTTATTTTGGGAACTAATTTCTGATGTGGTGGTTTCGAAAAAGGCCATGGAAATTAAGCAAAGGAGAAGACGAGAGAGATAGGATCGGCTCCTAAACTGATACCATGTGAGAAACAGAGTTTTTCTCTGTGTTTTTCTTATCATTCATTAGTGAAAGAGAGTCTATTATATAGACTTTTACAGAGGTGTTTAACACCAAGTGGTTAACCTATAGGATAAGACTTTTATCCTTTACAAAGATCAAATTTAAAATTCAAACTACTAGTTAAGATAAAGATAACATACAACTCCTACTCTATCTAAAACTCTTTACAACATACGGTTATGTATACTAACTAACAGGGATCCTTGATGCTGGTGGGAGGAATGTGACCATAAGATTGCTTTCTAAGACAAAGTCACCGCCATAGTTGGTCTTGCGGTTTTAGCCAATTTTGGTATTGGTATCCCCTAATCTATTTTGTGAGCTTATCGTTCTCACCCACAGCTTTTATCGGACTGAACTACGACCTGAAGGTTCCGAAATTTGAGTTTTTATCCCATGCAAAACCTTTGCTTTTTGAGTATCCAAAGCCAACTTCTGCACCCACCACAACGTCAGCTGTTAAACTACCAACTGCTGTCCTGTCAACTTCAGCAAAGGCTAAAGCTAGGGCTAAGAAAGAGGCAGAACAAAAGGCTAATGCCGAGAAATCATCTGGGCCGGAGTCCTTATCTGCTTCTCAGAATACTGGAAAAGGGAAATCATCTAGTGAGAAGGATGGGGAAGCTATGCAGGTAAGATTCATCAAGTTATTCTTTTGAACAATGTTTAAATCTTCTCTTTTATTGTGTAGATCTATGTTTACTAGGATTCAGATGTGTTGAATACAAGTATGTGTCCAACAAGGGTATTTTCAGACTTTTGTTTTTTTTTCTTTTTATGTATTCATTTATTTTCTAAGTTTTCTTATATATTTGGAGGATCATATTTCCATATCCAACCATATTTGGATATGTGTTGGTATGGGTATCAGACACGTATTTCAAGAAAAAATAAGAATAGGAACAATATAGGTTTTCATTAATTGTTTGAGACTTGATCAGCTGATGATCGATCTAAATGATTTTTCATTAATTGTTTTGGTTGATGCTTTATGTTGAGCAGGTTGATAGCCTTCCAGAGAAGAAAGCAGAGCCAGAGCCGGAGCTGACATTTGAGATTTTGACCAATCCAGCCAGAGTGGTTCCTGCTCAGGAGAAGTTCATCAAGTTTTTAGAAGACAGCCGATATGTTCCTGTGAAGCCAGCACCATCTGGGTTTGTTCTTCTTAAAGACCTGCGCCCAAACGAACCAGAGGTGCTCTCTCTAACAGATGCACCAGAATCGGTGCCATCTCCAGCTGCAGGTCAACCAGCAGCAGGGCAACAGAGTTCTTCATCGGCTATGGCTGTGGATGATGAACCTCAGGTCCCGCAGCCTTTTGCGTACACATCCTGATTTTTCCCGGTTACAGAACTGAACTGGAACGACGAGAATTCCAGACCCGGCCAGTGTCTTGTCACACAACTCTGGAATCTTATGGTAGTTTAGTTCATGACATCGTACCTATTTATTTATTGATTTGCTTATTTAATTAATATATTTATTTATTTTAAAGTGTTCTGTTCATCTTATTTCCCCATTGTTTCCTTAATAAAAGGTTTTGCGCGGCACGGAAGGCTATATTTAAAATCTATTAGATTTTTATAATTAATGTTTATTATTTTTTATATGGAATTTATTAAGATATTAATTAAAGGTTTTGCTATACAAGAGTTGTGTTTAAAATTGGGTAAAACTTTGATACATAGACTGTGTAAAATTAATTTTACACAAGTTTGTGTATTTACACTATAAAAATACAAATCTTAAATTTTTAACCCTAACCTTAAAAAACTAAACCCTACACTCTAAATTCTAAACACTAACTTTAAATTTTAAACTCTACAACCTAAACCCCTAAACCTTAACCCCTAAAACTAAAAGACATGTGTAAACTTTAGTTTACACAGTGTATCAAAGTTTTTTCTTCTAAAATTTACCAGATTCTTATAATTAATGTTTATTTCTTTTTTTAGATGAAACCTATTAAAATGTCTAATTGTAGATATAATTAATGAATGAGTTTATCACGTGCGTTGCACACTGTTGAATATCATTAACGTTGAATGTCACTAAACATCATTAAATTAATTAATAAAGATTAAAAATATTAAGGGCTCAATATACAATTAATAATTATTTAAAATAAAATTTTAATTAAATTATTTTTAAAAATAATTTAATAATTTTATTAATCCCTGAACAATCATCTTCCTCCGTCCCCTACATCAAACCCTAAAATAATTAGGGAATTCCCGTCCCCATTTTAATACACCCAAGAGTAACCGATCTTGACCCCCCCCCCCCCATTTATCATCACTGACTCAGCTGTTTCTGTCTCTCCTTCAACCAGCGTGACCTCTTCGCCATTATTCTCCCTATCTTCTTCTCCACCGACATTTGTTCTATTAAATTCAATACAGTGTCAGATCGAATCAAGGAATCCCAACTCCAAGCTCTTTACTTATTGAACCAACAGCAAAGTTCCCTTCTTTCTCTTTGAAATCACACTTTTGTGGACTCTAATAACAATATCACAACCGTCCAATTTGATGACATGAAAGCGGCATTGCTCAATCAGAGCACATTAAACAAACGCATCCAGCAAATCCTCACAAAACTGGAGACACTATTGAAAACGGCACCGTTTTAGACCCCAACTATATCAGTTACAGTTTCGATCGTTGCAGAAAGGTCAACCTGAAATTCTCTGAAAGAAGAACAATTGAGTGAAAACCAAAGCCCAATAAATTCTTGTTTTCCATTTGCTTGTCGAGTCAAATGAGTAACGACCAGAATTGTTTGGAAAAACACATTCTTCGCGGCGGTTCTGGGTCGGACATTGGTGATTCTCTGTTAAGAATGAGGGGATGAAGGAATATGATTGTTCAGGGATTAACAGAATTATTATAAATATTATAAAGAAATATAAAAAATTATTAAATTTAATTTCTAACTTTCTTTTTAAATAATTGTAATTATAATTCAAGTCTTTAAAATTTTCAATCTATATTAAAAAATTAATGGTGTTCAGCGGTATATTGCGTAAGTGATGTTCAACGGTGTGCGACCTCATTGTAGATTTTTTTTATAATTAATACTCAATAAAAAATATTATTTTATTCATTATCCTAAAAATAAACATCAAATTTATGACATTTGAATGTCGCTTATACCCTAAATTTTAAATACTAAATTTTATATCATAAACTTTAAATCTCACACCATAAACACTAAACCACACACCATAAATCCTAAATCCCATATCATAAATCCTAAACCCTAAATCATTCCCCATAAAACATAACCTTAAAACATAAACATAACCCTTAGGGTTGCGTATAGCAAAACTTTTAATTATAGGGTTTTGTTATACATAGCCATGATGGCTATGTTTAAAACCTACTAGATTCCTATAATTAATGTTTATTTTTTTAATGAAATCTATTAAAATATAATTAATTGTGGATATAATTCAGGGTTTTGTTATACGCAACCATAAGGGTTATATTTAGGTTTTAGGGTTTATGAGGAATAATTTAGGGTTTATGGGGTGGGATTTAGGGTTTATGATGTGGGGTTTATGGGGTGTGGTTTAGGGTTTAGGGTGTGGGTTTTAAGGTTTATGGTATATGATTTAGTATTTAGTATTTAAGGTTTAGGGTATAGGTAACATTCAAATGTCATAAATTTGATGTTTGTTTTTTGGATAATGAATGGAATAATATTTTTTTACGGAGTCTTAATTATATCTACAAGCGTTTTAGTAGATTCCATCGAAAAGAAAATAAACATTAATTATAAGAATCTAGTAGGTTTTAAAAACAGTCCTCAGGGCTGCGTATAGCAAAACCCTTAATTATATCTACAAGCATCTTAGTAAATTTCATCAAAAAAGGAAATAAGCATTAATTATAAGAATCTAGTAGGTTTTAAACACAACTCTTAGGGCTGCGTATAACAAAACCCTTAATTATATCTACAAGCATCTTAGTAGATTCCATCGAAAAAAGGAAATAAATATTAATTATAAGAATCTAGTAGGTTTTAAACACAACTCTCAGGGCTGTGTATAGGAGTGTGCTAAATAAATCATTACCGTTAAACGTAACTGTTAACCGGTATAACCGTTCATTTTATATGTTAATTAACCTAATCGTTAAGGTTAAACGTTTTTAGTTAACCAAACTGTTAAAAAAGATGGTTAATAGTTAACCTATAGATACTCTTTTAACTAAGTACAAAATTTGTGTTTAAAATCTCTCTATTTAAGTATTTGTTTTTGTGAAAATTTTAATACAATATTTATTGGAGATATAGATTTATAATTCTAAAAAGAAATAATGAACATTTGAAAAGAAAATTGTAATACGTTACATGTTAACTTGTAACCGAACCGCTTCTTAACGGTTAACTACAATAATGATCAACTATTTAAAAAATTAACGGTTAACCATTTCTTAATAGTTAAATTACGATTAATAACCGATATAACAGTTAACCAACCGTTTAAGCTAAACAGTACAGTTAACTTACCATAAATACCCCAACTGTGTATAGCAAAAACCCTTAATTTTACCCCATCTTCCTTCTTTCCTTATATTTTGTGGATAAAATTCAACATCTCCCAACACTTCATCCATATTCTTTTAAACAAAACCCAAAATCCCATTTTCAATTGCTGAAAAAAATTAAATAATGATACAACCATTATTTAAAAGAATGGGTTTTCAGGTATTTAAATAAAGTTGGTGTTTCAAAGCTGCCCTTAGATCGAGAGAAAGCAATTCAAAAGGGTTGCTTTTGTAAAAAAAAAAAATATATAGTTGCTTTAAGAAGGTTTAACTTGAGCTAAATGGTTTGTTTATTTCTAATTTTGTAGAATGGGACTTGACCAAATGTTTGTTTCCATCGAGTTTCGTAAACATCCGTCAAAGCTCGCGAGGAACACGAATGTTTTGGACGAACAAAGAGTTCGTGGAAGAGTTGGCTTAATTTCTTTTAAACCCAATTGAATTTTCTCTCCATTTTCTGCACGGGATTAATTAAGCTCCTGCAATGAATATTATAGTTTATATATTATTTTACACTCACCTAAAAACCATTTTATTTTGTCAAAAAACTAAAATTAAGGGTAAAGTACACAAATGGTCACTAAACTATCTCTAAAAATACAAAATGGTCATCAAGCTTTCCAATGTTACATAATGGGCTTTACACTTTAGTTTTTGTTACAAAATGGTCATTGAGCCGTTAATCGTCGTTAATTGGGTGACGTAACAGTTACAAAATTTTAAATAATATAATATTTAGTCCTCCATATTGACACATTTAAGCAATTTATTCCTAATTTAACCATCATTATTGATGTCTAGATTGATTGAATGTGTAAATATTGAGGATTAAATATGTTATTATACAAATTTTCGTAATTGTCACGTCTCCCAATTAACGAAAGTTAACGGCCCAGTGACCATTTTATAATAAAATTAATGTCCTCGCATGACTTTCTGAATTGTTATACATTCTTTTATAGGGTGAGTTGCTGCAACCAACTTTCACCTGAAAAACCAACCATTTTTTCAATACACCAATTACATGTATACAAACACAAGCTCTAATCAAGGGAAATTATAGCCGTAAATGTGACGATACGAATTACGAGCTACTCAAGTTTGACTCGGTCAAAGTTGGGTCAACACTCGACTCGAGCTTGAATTCAGCTCGAGTTCTTAACGAGCCGAATCGAGCTACTCGATACTTGACTTGAACAGCTCGTGAGTTACTCGAAAATATAATATAGTAGTTTTTTTAAATTTTTAAATTTAAAATCTAAATTCCTAAACCTAAAAACCCTAAAACATAAGTCCTAAACACTAAAATCTAAATCATAAATTCTAAACCCAACAACCTAAACCTATAAACCCTAAACCTTAAAATTAACAAGCTTGTGTAAACCAAAGTTTTTTTCCTAATAAGGCTTTAAATAAGACAAGACAAATCGTGAGCTATTCGAGTCTGGCTCGGTCAACACTCGACTCGATTGAGCTTCGCTCGAGTTCTTAACGAGCCGAGTCGAGCTCAGATTGATTAATTAATATGAATATTTAGTTAATATCCAATAAGTCTAGATATTTCCACTCAAATATCAATATTAAAAACCTCCTTTTTATTATAAAGATTGATTAATTAAGGATTTTTGAATTAAATAATAGGACTTGAATAATTTAATTCAAAAGTAAAAATTTATTAATTTAATTAAATTAAAAGTAACATCCAAATAAGCCATGAATATTCTATTAAACTAATTAAATTAAAAAATGTAATACTTTAAATTAAATTAACTAAACTCTAATTATTCAATTATTTATTAATTAAATGCATGACAATTAGAGCATAAAATAAACAAACAAGTAGGGGTGAGCGTTCGATCGAGTCGAGTCAAAAAATTTCGAGTTATTCGAGTTGAAGCGTCATATTTTACAACTCAAATTTTATTTGAATTTTTTTCGATTCGAGTCGAGTCGAGTTTTCGAGTTCCTATAAAAATTTAATTGTAATTATTTATCATGTTATAGTACGGTTTGATTTCAATTTAAATCACTTTCTCTAATCATATAAGATATGCATATATATATTTCTTCATATGTTGCAATATTTCTTCATATTTTTATATATCGGTATATATATAATAAAAAATTGAGGGAATCGTCTCGAATTTAAAAATAAATCTATTAATTACTAAAAATTTCGAGTTATTCGAGTTTCTATTTTAACTCAAACTTTATTTGAAATTTTTTCGAGTCGAGTTATTCGGATTTTTCGAGTCGAGTTTTGCTCACCCCTACAAACAAGGGCCTATTAAATGAGAAATTATTACATGAACCCTTTCTACCATGTCATCAATGGTCCCAACCTATTAAAAATTTTCACATCAATATGTATTTCGATATCACTTACACATAAGAAAATCAATCACTTAAAATGTTGCCAAAATTACACCAAACCTGTCGCATTTATGGGCCTTTCATTTCTTTCAATTCTTTACCTTTGCATTAATTAAAATTAAGCCCTAAATCCTAATCCTTAAAACTTAAACCTTAAACTATAATCCTAAAACATAACCCTAAACCCTAATACTAAAACCTAAACTTAAACCCTAAACTTAAACCATAAATCTTAACACTAACCCTAAACTCTAAACCCAACTAAATCACACGACTTTAGGGTTATAAATTACATGGCTTGGGGAGTCGGAGAAAATTTTTTCATTGACAAAGGTAAAGAATTGAAAGAAATGAAAGAGCTTTAAATGCGGCAGGTTTGGTGTAATTTTGGCAACATTTTAATTTATTGATTTTCTTATGAGTAAGTGACATGAAAATAAGTATTGATGTAGAAATTTTTAATAGGTTGGGACCATTTGGAAAGGGTTCATGTAATAATTTTTCTTATTAAAGAAACTAAAATCTAGCCTAAAGTCTCAAATTACGGAAATATGATTAGTGTTCTATTATTAACTAAATTATTCTAATATTAACCTTAAGTTAATTATGAAATTGGAATCACATAATCAATTTAATTAATTTTAAAACTTGCATCCAAATAATCAATGAATACACTTTAAAAGGATTAAATTGAAATATGGACCCAATTGAAATAAATTTAAAAGAACCTGAAGTTTTATGAAATTTATCTTGCATTTTAATAATTAATTTGAGTAATTTAAAAATGTACCCAAATAATCCATGGACACTATTTAAAAATAATCAAATAAAAATTTAATTATATGTTTGAATCTAGGTCAAGTAATAATTTTAGGACTAAAATGCACTAATCAAAACCTAAAAATCAATTTAATTGATTTAAAACTACACCCAAGTAAGCCACGTGTATATCTTAAATCAATTGAATTAGTTTAGGATCTAATAATAATAAAACTAAATTAATCTAAGTACCTAATTGAACTCAATATAAATCTAGGGTTCAAATATAACTAATTTAAAACTATATTAAGGACTAAATTAGAATAACCTAAATCTAAGGCTCAAATGAAAGCAAACAAAAACAAACAGGGATGCAATTGCAACAAATTAAAACTTTAAACTAAAATTAAGGAATAAATTAATTAAATTGAAACTTGTTACATCGAAAATAATACATTTAGTAGATAAATTGAATAAAATTAAAACCAAAGAACACAATATAAAAACCGTAAGAGTAGGGCGCAGTCTAACCCGAATGAAAAAACACAGATCCTCAGGATCTGACTCACTTCACTATAAAAAAAAAACACGGCTCATCTCAAAATCGAACCCTTTTCTCCTAATTTTTAAGACCTTTTTTTCTACATGATGTTCTCTCTGACTCTCTCTCTCTCTAGAAACACTCCAAATCCCAGAAAAAAAATCTAAAACTCGATCAAAACCCCAAGCTCTTCAGTTGTTCATTACTTGTTCTTCACTAAAACATTCCTTCAATCCTCAAAACCCCTAAAAACTTCTCTAAAACATGTTTTTTAAGATCAAACACTCAAAAAACGATCCAAACAAACTTTTCAAACTAAATCCTCTTTTGTTTTTTCGATCTAGCTACCTATATCCCAAAAGTTATCTCCCAAAAATTGAGAGCCCTTCTTTCTAAACCTAAATCTAACCCAGAACTCATCTGAGTTCTTCCCATCTTCACCACCCTAAGCCTAAACTAAACTAACCGAACCAACACTCCATTTTTACTCCGGCCACTTCAACTACTATGCAAACATTCAACCACCATTCACTGAAGGTAAAAAAAAACATAACTAAATCTTCTTTTTACTATATTTTTAAACATCGAACTCACTTTTTTTTTAAAGTGCAGGATATGCAAAGGAAAGACAGAAAAACTACCTCAACAGCCTTAGCGTTTCAAATTCTATCACGGGCTTCGGTGGTTTCGTATTTTCCGGTGTTGATTTACTTTTCGAAAGTATATTTTTTTCTCTTAACTTTTCAGAAAATCTTCTCTGTCTAATAATTGCTCATTATTGTCTCAGTCTCTCTTATTTATATCAGTGTTCATCGTGACGTTTTGCAGAGGTCATTAAAATTTCAAAATCAACATAGGCCTTTTTAACATCTATCAACATATAATTAATGACTTGCTATTTTTTATGTATTTGTCAATGTGGTAAGTCCCCATTGGTTGTGGTTGGCTGGTTGCTGATGTGGTCGAATACTGACTTGGACTGATCAAACCATGTCATGGGCGCGTGGGGCTGAGAGCAACACGCCCTGAACACTGGAAATGTTCTGTAAAAAGGGCAAAAGAACCCCCAAATAAGTACTCTCTGTATTACTCAATATATTTATTTTGTGCTTTAAAATTATTTCATTTAAAATATCACATAAAAAATTAACAATTTTTAAAAAATATATTTTTTTTATATTTTTTTAATTTTTTAATAAAATAAATTTAACTTTTTAAATATAAAATTATTGTTTTAATTATTTTATATTATTTTTTTTACATAATTTTTTTTAAAACTACATAAAAAATCAATAATGTACGTTTTAAATGGGAATTGATAGTATTAGTAGTTGGATCTGATTTAGATCGACGGTTTAGATTCTATCTTGAAAAGTGAAGTGTCTCAGTCTGTGAGAAGCCTTAATTACCTACCAATCAATGCACGCCAGCTGACGGCTCTTGAATATTCTGAGGACTTGCAGAAGGCATATAAAGAGTCATGAGTTTTGTTATATGGGTTACGTAATTGGGTCTGGATAGAATATATTTAAGACTTTGGGTCTGTATTTATAAAAATGGGTTTTGTAATTTGGACATTTGACTTATATATATATATATATAAATTTATAATTATATCTACTATTTATTTATTTAAATAATAATAATAATAATTGGAGATCAGACAAAATAAGAGTATAATAATTTCGTAGTAAGGTTTACATCCAAAACAATTAATTTTGTTGAGTATGTTTGGATCCTTTGTAATAAGATAATGTGGATTGTTTTCCCTTTTGGATTATGTTGAGGGTTGTAATTCCTTTTTTGAATTGTATGTTTTTATGGTTGTTTTTGTCAACATGGTATTGGTTGATTGTAAAAATTTAGGTTGATATGTTTAATAAGGTGCATACATGTTTGGTTGCTTCGGAATATAAACATGTTGAATTGAGGTATGATATTTCATGTTTGGATGAGTTACCTTAGTCATTTTATGTTTATGTTATGTGCTTGTAGTGTATTTTAGCCCTATAAGCATCTTTTGATCTTTTTGGTTATTTTTTGTTTGGTTTTATGCTAATATAGGAAGCATGCCTTTAGATCCTTTGATGCAATGTTAAACATGTTGAAAATGGACATGTAACTGCTTGATCAAGTGTGTTATATGTTGATATATGTTAAAAATGCCTTTGGATTATTTGGGCTAGTATTGCAGATTCGAATTTGCAATACAGAGCAGGGCGTACCTGTTGTCTCTAATTTTTCACCCTCACTTTTTATATTAATAATGGTTTTAAAAAAGAAATAAAAAGAAACAAAAATATATAAATAAATAAAAACTCTCCTTTCAAAATAAATAAGGACCTATCCCATAAAAAAATAAAGAGTTTTTTTAAACCCACTTTTTAAATCCACCATGAATTTAAAAGGTCCATTTTTAATTTGTAGAGCCCATTCCTTGAAAAAATAATAATAATAATAATAATAATAATAATAATAATAATAATAATAATAATAACCCATTTTTAAATTAAATAAAAGGGTCCAAACTAACCCATTTAATCTTTTGTTTTCAGGTTTAAACGGGAACCATTGGATCTAGGGCTTTAAGGATCAGATTAAACCAAAAAAAAATAAAGGAGGGAGGGAGGACCACTCGCGCCTGGCGCGAGCGCTTCACGCGCGAGGGGTTTCCTCCGCAAAACCCCCTCCCCTGTTCGCAGTAGTGGTGGCTGCTGCTTTCCCCCTGCCGCGCCTGGGCCACGGCGGTCCGCCGCACCCTGGTCGTTCCAATGTTGTCCATCGCCGTCGCCGTTCACCTACAAAACAAGGAAGAAAAGGGTTCAAACCCTAGCTCAAATTTAAGGAAAAAATCATCTAAAATTGGGCAAAATAAACCCAAAATCAGATTGATTCGAACATAAAGGGAAAGTCAACATTTTTGATTTGATTATATGATATAATTGCACCGAAATTGAGGGAATTTTGTCCCCAATTTCCTTGTTTTGAAGGTTCTTGAAACCTATATAAACCCCTTCATCCCCCATTGTTCAACACACAAGCATCCAAAAAAAACTAAAAAATTTGTCCGAAAATACCAAGGAAAATACTCTGAAAATTATTGGGAAGTTGCTGGAATTTTTTTGAGTTTTGTGCAGCATTGGTTCAATTTTTCGCAAGAAGCAGAAGCTAGCAATTCGTTGCCTCATCGGTATAATTTCTTCCCTTTTCTTTTATAATCTTAATTCAGTTTGTTTATTCGTTCATTTTAATGTTCTTACTTTCTACATACTTTGTTCGTATAAGTTTACATTAATCCGAGCTTGTTCGAATTGATCTTTTTATTGTGATGTTTCTTTCAAAAAAAATAACGATAAAAAGAAACACCAAGAACATGTTGTTTTCTTTTTTAAGTATGATGTTTGATTCATTTGATTTCTTAAAAAATTATGTTTGTTGAAATAATTCTTTTTAATAAACAAAATAATAATAAAACATTTTTAAAAAAAAAGTTTCTTTAAATTTCTTTTTAAAAAAGGGTTTTAACTAAAAAAGGGTTTTCATAAAAAAAAACACAACTCTTTGAGTACAATCATTTTGCAAAAAAAAGGTTTCCAAAACTTGCAAATAAAATTCTCTTAAAATGAAAAAAAGGTTTTTCTTAAAAAAATATAAAGGATTTTTTAAAAAGGGTTTAAAATTTAAAAATAAAAAAAAACTTTAAAACATAAAAAGAATAAGAAATCAAATAAAAACTTTAAAACATAAAAAGAATAAAAAAAAACTTTTTCAAAATTAACAAAAAGGCTTAGAAAGGACAGAAGCAAAATATCTAAATAAAAAAGCTTTAAACAAAAAAGAAAACAAAAAACCCTTTGAAATTATTATTAAGGAAAAATAATAAACTAACCTTTTTCTTAGAAAAGAAGATAATAAACATCATTTCTAAAATAAAATTATATTCTAAAATTATCAAAAAACTTAAAAAATAGCAAAAATGTTCAAAACAAAAAAAGAATAAAAAGCTTTAAAATAAAAAAAGTAAATAACATTTTGACTAAAAGCTTTAATATGCAAAAAGTCAAAAAATATTTTAAATAAAAAGTTCTAAAACAAAAAATAAAACATTTTCAATTTATCAAAAAAAATCCTCGAATATAAAAAGAATAAAAACAAACAAAAACCTCTCTTCAAATAAACTCAAAAATAAAAAAATGATTTTTTAATATTAAAAATCTTTTCAAAATAAAATAAAGTTGAACCAAGCCCATTAAGAATTTTCAAGTTTTAAATCGTGCTTCTTTTCTTGTTTTGTCTTCATTAGCTTTAGTATTGATTTGGCCTTAGGAATAGGTTCTTCAAACCTTAGATAGAGACTTCTTCAAAATAAAACTTTTTTTTCCACAAAGAATAAAACACGTTTAATAAAATTCAAACCCTTAAATAGGAAAAACACTTAGACCTTTTTTAGGATTAATAAATTTTAACTTAGAATAAATAAAAATGTTCAACAAATCAAGTTTCTTTGTTTGTTAAAAAAGTAAAATTAAAGTAATGTGGTGTCTTACTAAACGAAAATGACGGGTTAGTGACATAAGTGTTGGCGATGATTGGAGTTCATTTTCGGATAGTAAGGTCGTTAAAGTAAAATTAAACTTATAAACGGACAATAATTTAAGCTTTACATCGATTCGCAAAATCCGACTTTAAAACCTTTTGTAACCAACAAGGTACCATTTTTTGGGCGTCGTGGGGGTGATAACCCTTCCCTACGCGTAACCGACTCCCGAACCCGTTTTTGTATTTTCGCATACCAAAAATGTTATTTTAATAAAATAAAATAATTTTATTAAAATAACCCGTTTTAGGTGATCCAATCACACCTTCATTAAAGATTGGTGGCGATTCTGTTGTTTTGTCTTTTTTAAAAAAGCGTCGAGACCTTTGAAAAAGGGTTGCGACAGCTTGGCGACTCCGTTGTGGAGATTTTTTTTTGTTTTTGCAAAAAAAAAAGAGTCAGGCCACAAGTCGGTTACATCTTGTTTTAATGTCGGAATTTGCGAATTTAATTAAAGCTTAACTTAATTGTCCGTTTATAGGTTTAATTTTATTTTACGCATTTAAGACTTAAATCCAAGCTCTAAGCCCGAGCTTTGTCCCGATCGTTTAAGTAGGGGAAAACGATATTACTCTCGTGGGAATATTGATTCTCCGTATGGGCCTAACAAGTACCTCTGGGGCCCACGCTCTATGTCCCCGTGTGGATATTGATCCTCCGTATGGGCATAGGAGTGAGTCCCCCTAAGTTGAACCTGATTCGTTTGAAACCTATAATAGGTGAGAATTAGGGGCCTTGCTACCCTTAGTAGGGGACAACAAGGACAATTCGGGAACCTTTTAGAACCAAACCACGTGTGTGAATCTAGAAGCCTACCTCATTAGAGCCATATGGGAAACCCTAGGCTTTGATTTTGGTCAAAGTTATTTCGTAGAAATAGTCCGTGGAGACATGTCCAAAAGTGTTGGAATGCGCTGCCCAGTTAATATTTATACAATGAAATTATTTTGGACATTTTTGTGTTTTTTCGAAGTAGTAATCATTTCCTTTTCTTGTCTTGTTGTTTTGCATGTTTGCATCATCATTCCATATCTAGAAGAGGTCGATTCTAAAGCACATTGCTCAAGTAGAAAACAGTTTTTCACGGTGGATAGAAGACTTCATCAGAAAGAGGACGATAATGCTAGTATACGTCGCTGGCCAAAGGTCAACCAAAATACACATAGAGAATAACATTTAAGACAAAGATCTTGGTCCTTGAAGATACCAACGAATGGGGCAATGATTACTGGTTCACTCAGCTTAGAGACAATGTTAGAAAGTTCCAAAAACGAGATAAATTGGTCCAGATTTAAGACGTAGCCACGCATGTGATGGTGCTAGCTAAGGAAGCTGCTATTGTTCGCCAGTATGTCAGGCCAGTATGGAAAGTAGGACCAAGACTTTTGTGGTTGATTGAAGAAATCAAGGAGCTGGGTGCTCGGGCTGAGATGTACTTGCAGAAAAGTTGAAATCTTTTGTAATAAGGACTTTTTCCATCCAATAAGAACTACTTCTAGAGCAATTACCTTAATAGAATCGATGGCCCTTTCGCCTGCATTCATGCATTTTTGCTTTATTGTTTGTTTTATTTGCATTAGTTTAGTTTCTGACATTGCATACATATATTTCAAGAGATTAATTAAATTAAATCACATGGCGGAACTTTCAAAATAGCCAAAATTTCACACAAATATCGTACCCGTTCCAAAACCAGAGCAATGGATAAAAATATTGAAGACAAAATGACATCTCTCGAAATCACCGCAATAGTACTCAGGACAGGCTGGATAAGATTGAGAGTGACTTGAAACATAAGATTGAATTGGCGCACAAGAAGACGGTTGGTCAGATTGAGGCCATGTTTGGGTTTAGAGACCCTATTGCTCAAGATAACCCAGAAAATGTTAACACTTTACCACAATTTCAGGTGATTCACCCCGGCATAACAAGAGGGGCCTTCCCGTTCAAGGCTGAATACCCGTTCAACTTTGCAGAATCTTCTGCTCTCGTACAAACTGGGCCAGTGGTCAACCCTGGGGTAGTGCATGATCATGAGGTTCCGGACCTTGATGAAATTGCTGATAAGGTCAACATGAACAAAAAACTTGAAGATCGCTGTGATAAGTTAGAGGAGATCATTAGGAACTTCCAAGAAGGGAACACCCATGGAGGCATTGATGCTAGAGACCTGAGTCTTGTATCCAACTTGACAATTCCTTCGAAGTTCAAGACCCCTAACTTCGATAAATACTATGGGACTACATGTCCCAAGGCTCACCTGACCATGTATTGCCGCAGAATGTCGATGTACTTAGAAAATAAGAAACTTCTCATTCATTGCTTCTAGGACAGTTTATCTGGGTCTGCCACTCGCTGGTACAATTAGTTAAGCCAGGAAAGCATCCGAACTTGGAAGGATTTGTCAAGGGTGTTTAGGTGAACAGTATAAACATGTTGTTGATATGGCAAACATGCTTGTTTTGCAAGTGATGGAACAAATACATAATGAAAGCTTCTGCCAATACGCTCAGAGATAGCGGGATATGGCCGCTCAAGTTTAGTCGCCACTATTGAAGAGTGAGATAACACCCATGTTTGTGGATACCCTTAAAGGTATTTTCTATGATCGTATGATCAATCATGCGATGGAGAGTTTTGCAGACATGTTAATGAACATGTAATTAATTTTGGCAGCTGTTAAGAGCGGGAAGCTCGATAGAGGAGATATGAAGAAACCATATAAGAAAAAAAATAATGAAGTTAACATGACAAGTATTTATAACCCTAATTATTCAAAATGGGTAGTCCTTAATAAAACTGTCACTCAAAATACCAATCATGTGGCTTCAAATCCACCAAAAGATGAACGAAAATACCAAGGGAATAAGAAGCCATATTTTCATCCTATCCCTATGACGTATGCCAAGTTATTTTCTGAATTGGTTGAAGCACGGATGATGCTACCACGACACGCTCCTCTATTTTCTCCTCCATACCCGCCATGGTATGATGAGAATGCTCAATGCGAATACCACGCTGGGAATAGGGGGTATACTATTGAGAACTGCACTGCCTTCAAAAGGGTAGTAGATGATCTATGTAAATCAAGCATGTTATCTTTTGATACTTCAGACGCGAAAGATAACCCACTGCCTAACCACTAGAAGACTGAAGTAAATGCAGTGGACGAGGAGAAAGGCAAGTTGGTTAAGGAATATGTTGAGAAAGTTAAGGCACCCATAGCATGGGTATGGGCCCAAATGGTGAAGGCTGGACTACTAAGAAACAAAACATGAAAGTTAAATGAGGATGGTAAGTCTTTCTGCGAGTACCATCAAAAGGGAGGACATGAAATTCAAAGCTATTTTGAATTTAGGAGTTTGGTCCAAGATAGGATGGACAAAAAAGAACTGGAGTTCTTTGAAGGGAAGGAAATGAGTTGCACGTTGAATGTACGTGCCTCAGATGAAAGCCCCGCAAGAAGGAACTATGCATGAATGGAGCCCTTGGTAATTAAGACCAAGGTTAGAATTACTGAGCCTGAGAATGGAACAATTCTGAAGCTAGTTATAAAGACACCTACTCATTTTTCGTACAAGGACAGTAAACAAGTGCCTTGAAATTACGCTTGCTCGGTAACGGCCCCAGGAAATACATCAGGTGGAGGAGGAAAAGAAGAAGAACCAGTCAATTAGGTGGGCAATTTTACAAGAAGTGGAAGATGTTACTCACCACCAGAGGCTGAAGATAGGGATGCCACCCAGAGGAAGATAACAACTAAAGAACCTGAGGGAGAAAAAGATTTCTTTATGGAGAAACCCAGGACTCACCTAGAGCCAGTGAAAGAATCGGAAGCTCAAGAATTTTTAAAGATACTCAAATATAGTGAGTACAGTGTGGTGGAGAAGCTCTATAAACTTCCGACAAGAATTTCAATGCTATCTCTATTGCTGAGTTTGGAGGGCCACCGTGACGCCCTTTTAAAGATCCTGAATCAGAATTTTGTTTCAAAAGAGATAATGACTAGCAAGATGGACAAGTTGGTTAGTAATATTGCTGTGAATAATTTCATCACATTCAATGACAAAGAAATTCCGGCAACTGGGAAGAGATCTTACAAAGCCCTTCATATCTCTACTAGATGCAAGGGGCACATGCTGCCAGAGGTTCTTATTGATAATAGGTCAGCATTGAATGTACTGCCTTTGGATAACTTGAAAGTCGGTTGACTGCTCTCACATGACTGCATACCAAAATACTGTGAGAGCATTCGATGGAACCCAGAAGGATGTTTTGGGGAAAATAGAGATACCCCTACAAATTGGCCCATCTACTTTTGAAATAGATTTCGCGGTAATGGACATCAAGCCCGCCTATAGCTGCCTGCTGGGGTACCCTTGGATCCATACTGCAGGGGCTGTTCCCTCCACTCTGCATCAAAAGTTGAAACTCATAGTTGATGGCCAGCTAGTTATAGTCGGAGCTGAAGAAGATATCATTGCCTCAGTATCAACTGGCGCTCCTTATATAGAAACAGATGAAGGCGCACTCGAGTATCATTTCAGGACATTTGAGCTCGTTAATGCTACCTTTGTTGCTAAAGAAAACAAGGTCCCTGGGTCGGAATTATCAAATAACGCAAAGATGCAAGTCAAGCAGACTTTGGGAAAAGGGGCAAAGGCTGGTAAAGGCCTCGACAAACAGCTTTAGGGGAGACCATACCCCATGATGATCCTTGAAAAGAGAGACCGGTTTGGCCTAGGCTACAAGCCCAACCCAATGCAAAGAAGAGCAGCGATAAGAGAGAGACGGGAAAGAAAGAAAGTAAGACAAAACAGAGAAGAAATTAAATGGGAGCCAATGACATTCCCACCTATCAGTCACAGTTTCAGGTCAGGAGGCATCATGAATCCCAAAACTACGAATGAAGAAGAGGAAAAAGGAAAGAAAGATCTCAATAAAGCTTTTGAAAAGCTGAACATTAACGCCATATCAGAGGAGGATGAGGGAAACAAGTACCTTTCTATGATATGCCCCTGTTCAGAGCTGAACAACTGAACTGTGGAAGAAATTCCTATAGCTTTTAGGTTATCCATAGAGTAATGCTCGAAACTAACTCTTTTGCCTTAGACCCGAATGCATTAGAGATCTCTTGTTAAGGGTCAATGTCAAAAAACCATTATGGTTCCTATATCAATAAAAGATGTTTTTCCAATAAATCTTATGTGGCAGACTTTCTTTTTTTAATTAAAACACCGTAAACAAAGCCCAAAGTAAATTAAAGTAAAAACTAAAATAAAAAAATCATCATTCTTTTGTTTGATTTTTTCTTTCTGTTGTATACATATATATTCAATTTCTTTTAGGTTTCCAGATATCAACGGTACAAATAACTCCGAATCTGATTTAGAAATCGACTTCGAGTTGGCCATGTGTTTAGAAGAGGTCCAAGACTACAAAGATGAAGAAGAAAATAAACTACCTAACGAGGTGCTCAGGATGTTAGAAAGCGAAGAGAAGCAAATTATACCTCACGAGGAAGAATTAGAAGTTCTAAATCTCGGGTCTGAAGAAGAAAGACGTGAGGTGAAGATCGGCACTTTTGTCACCACTGAGACTCGAAACAAGTTGATCAAGCTCCTACAATAATATAAAGACATTTTCGCCTGGTCTTATCAAGACTTGTCTAGTTTAGACACTGATATTGTTATGCATCGACTTCCCATCATGCCCGAATGCAAGCATATACAACAGAAGCTAAGGAGGATGAAGCCTGAAATGCTCTTAAAAATTAGGGATAAAGTGAAAAGGTAGTATGACGCTGATTTCCTCGAAGTGGTTAAGTATTCTGAATGGGTGGCTAACATTGTCCCAGTTCCAAAAAAAGGTGGGAAAGTACGAATGTGTGTTAATTATCGAGACCTTAATAGAGTAAACCCTAAAGATAACTTCCCATTGCCATACATTGACACGCTGGTGGATAATACAACATGGCATTCTCTTTTCTCTTTCATGGATGGATTCTCAGGGTACAACCAAATCAAAATGTGCCTAGAAGATATGAATAAACAACATTTGTAACATGGTGGGGAACCTTTTGTTACAAAGTCATGCCTTTTGGTTTAAAGAATATAGGGGCAACCTACCAACGTGCCATGGTAACCTTGTTCCATGACATGATGCACAAAGATATAGAGGTATATGTTGATGATATGATAGCTAAATCCCGATCAGAAGAAGAACATATTGAAAACTTGGAAAAACTTTTTAAAAGGTTGAAAAATTTTTAGTTGAGACTCAATCCGTCCAAATGCACTTTTAAAGTGCGATCGGGAAAGTTGTTGGGATTTGTTATGAGTGAGAAAGGGATTGAAGTCGATCCAGAGAAAGTTAAGGCCATCCAAGAACTTCCCCTACCTCGAACACAAAAAGAGGTTCGAGGATTCCTTGGAAGGTTAGATTACATTGCCCGTTTTATCTCCCAATTAATAGAAAAATGCAGCCCTATATTTAGATTGCTTTGGAAAAATAATTCGGGAACATGGAATGAAGAATGTCAAGTGGCTTTAGAGGAGATCAAAAGGTAGTTGACGAATCCATCTATTTTGGTACCACCTGTTATGGGGAAGCCCCTGATATTGTACTTTACCGTTCACGAAAACTCAATAGGATGTGTATTGGGTCAGCATGATGAAATCGGGAGGAAAAAAGAGCAATTTATTATCTAAGTAAGAAGTTCACAGATTGTGAAACTAGGTATTCCCTAATTGAAAAACTGTGTTGCGCTTTGATATGGACAGCCAAGAGGCTTAGGCAATACATGTTATACTACACCACATGGCTGATATCGAAGTTAGATCCCTTGAAATACATGATAGAGGCACCAGCCTTATCAGGAAAAATGGCTCGTTGGCAAATATTACTTTCGAAAGTTGACATCCAATATGTAAGCCAGGAAGCAATAAAAGGGAGTGCAATAGCAGACTTTTTGGCAAGCCGCACTTCCGAAGATTACGAGGCCTTGAACTTCAATTTTCCTGATGAAGAACTAATGTGCATTTCGATTGATCGGGATGATAGCTCAGAGGAATCTTGGGTGATGAACTTTGATGGAGCTGTAAATGTATTGGGACATGGCATTGAGGCAGTTTTAGTTTCACCTGAGGGGAATTACTACCCTTTCTCTTGTCCGTTAAAATTCTTATGCACCAATAACATGGCTGAATACGAAGCTTGTCTATTAGGTCTGCAAGCGGCCATTGAAAGAAATATCAAAGTTTTAATAGTTTACGGAGATTCTGCACTGGTCATTTACCAGATCTGCAGAGAGTGGAAACTAAGGATGCAAAATTAATCAAATATCATTCGTTAGTTCTTGAACTAATCAAGAAGTTCGACGAAATCACCTTCAAGCATCTCCCGAGAGAGGATAATCAGATGGTTGATGCCCTCGCTACTCTGGCTGCCATGTTCAAGGCTAGTGAAGTTACTGAAATAATGCCAATCAAGGTGCAAATGTTAGAATCCATTGTCCATTGTTGCAATTTGGAAGAAGAAGCTGATGGTCTCCCATGGTACTATGGCATTTTACAGTATATGAAAACTCAAGAATATCCATTACAGGCAACTGACAATGATAAGAAAACGATTCGAAAGTTAGCCGCGGGCTATGTCCTTGATGGCGAGGTTCTATATAAAAAGAGTCGAGATTAAGTGCTATTAAGGTGCGTAGGCGCTAAAGAAGCTCAAACGATCTTGGAAGAAGTGCATGAAGGGGTTTGTGGGACTCACCCTAGTGGCTTTACTATGGCTAGGAGAATTATGTGCTTTGGATATTATTGGTCCACTATGGAAACTGATTGCATCAATTATGCCCGTAGATGTCACAAGTTCCAGGTATATGCTGATAAGATTCATGCACCTCCTCTACCACTTCATGTCATGACTGCCCCATGGCCCTTCTCAATGTGGGGCATGGATGTAATTGGCCAAATTTACCCTAAGCCTCGAATGGCCACAGATTCATCTTAGTAGCTATTGGCTACTTCACAAAATGGGTAGAAACAGACTCATACGCGAATGTCACCAGGTCGGTTGTTTGCAAATTTTTGAAAAAAGAGATCATTTGTCGCTAACAACATGTATGTTTTAATGTATAATTATATGCATTATTAATAACATTAGACGATAATACTTCGTCCATAAATAAATATTTTTTTTGAATATGATATAGGTATGTCTGTATAGTTTAAATTTGCTTTTAACTTTTATTTTTATGTGATTTTTGTGATGCAATTGTGCGAAAATGTAACAGAGATGGGAGCTATGACAGTGGAGAGTAGAGATTGCTACGTGAAAAGCGAATTATTTAAGGGTGTGTGCTTGAGTTGTGAAAATTGTGCTATTATCTTCAAGGAGGAATCGAAAAAATACAGCGGTGGACATTGCCAAGGCTGGCGTTGCCACTGCTATTGCACCACGCCTTGTTAGATGTGCAACCTATTGATTAGTAGTATTTCATTGTCCTTCAAGATTCAACCCTTTTTACTTATGATGTCTATGCTTGAGACTTGAGAGTAGAGAGAAACATGATTTTTTTCCTTATATTTATGTACAAGAATATTTCTTTATAATGCTCATATTGCTTGGGAATTAATTTCTTAATTCGTAAGCTTAATCTCAATCTCTCGTTTTTACTTGAATCAATTTTTTTTTAAAATTCATTGATTGGATTGTCATGTAGGACAAATGTGTGTCCTGCCAACACGTCTTCTTACATACGTAAATGATAGGACACGTCTTTATTCCATGTGTAAGAAAATTTTTATTTAAGACTATTTTAATAAGTAATTTCAAAATTGGTATATTTATGTAAAAAATTGTTAGGATATTTGTTACAAATTGAGGGGGAAATATATTTTTTTAGTTTTTTTTAATTTTGTAAAACAAGATAAATTATATCATGAATTCTTACTACTACCTATAATATGGGCCCAACAAATTAAAATAATATATTTCATTAATCTTTGAGAAAAACTTCAATACACGGGCTTACCGAAGAGAATCATCACCGACAATGCATCCAATTTAAATAACAAGATGATAGATGGGGTTTGTGAACAAGTCCAGATCAAACACCGCAATTCGGTAACATATCACCCAAAGATGAATGAGGTTGTCGAAGCTGCAAATAAGAACATCAAGAAGATAGTCGCAAAGATGGCTGACACTTACACTGATTGGCATGAGAAGTTGCCATTCGCATTGTATGCTTATAGAACGGCTATACGAACTTCCACTGGGGCAACACCGTTTTCATTAGTATATGGAATGGAGGTTGTGCTGCCAATTGAAGTTGAAATCCATTCTCTCTGTATTTTGATGGAGGCAAAACTAGAGGATTCCAAATGGGTTCAAACAAGATATGACAAGTTAAACCTCATTGATAAAAAGAGGCTGAAAATAATTTGCCACAGCCAGATGTATCAAAGAAGAATGATACGAGCAAATGACAAGAAGGTCCACCCGAAGAAGATCAGGGAAGGCGATATCGTGCTAAAGAAGATTTCGCCAATCCAAAATGATTCGCGAGGAAAATGAGCACCAAATTGGGAGGGGCCATATGTGGTATCAAAAGCTTTCGACGGATGGGCGCTAATTATGGCTGAAATGGGTTGAGACGAGCTTAAGAATCTAGTGAATTCTGATTCGGTCAAGAAATATTACGCATGAAATGATGAAAAAAAGGAGCGAAAACTCGTAAAGGGCGCTTAAAATAAAAAGAAAAAAGAAAGAAAAGAAAAAGAAAAATGAGGGTTCAAGATGAAAACCCACAAAGGGCGTCTTGAAACCAAAGGAGGATTCGAGTTGAAAACCCGCAAAGGGAGGCTCGAATTATTACGGACAATGAATAATCTTTTCAGAGGCTCGGCTATTCGAAAGGAATTTCATATCTTCATTCATTGTTGTAGTGGACGAAATTTTCTCGACAAGGGTATCACTCGAGGTTGTTTCGAGGAAAGTTCGAACCTTTGATATCTGGATACTTGTCTTTTGACCCTTCTTTTGTACTTTTCTTTCATGTTTGCCACAACATTATTGAAATTCTTCTTTTAAGCCCATATTCTTTGAATGCCCCATTTACATGAATGTCTTTTATTTGGTTAAGGGTCATTTTGGTTTAGACTTCATTAAAATATGCAAGAGATTTTCGTGTATTACTCTGGAAATGATTTAAGAACATAGGGACTATGACAGAGTCCCTTGTTAAGCCTCGAATGTGGGGCATGTTATGATCAGGGGTAATTGATACCCAAAAGCTTTGGTAATAAGCCTGGAAAGAAAAAGGTTAAAATATCGTATCATTCGAGGATCTTTTATGGAAATTCATGATGATCCTCAAAAGGGCTTTATCATACACAGTATTGCTTGAAGCTCACTCACACAATACTGATGTATCAACTACAATGATAGTTGAGTATGCGAAAGAGTATGTTTTTCAATAAGTAAAGAGATAACAAGAATTGGAATAGTAAAGAAGAAAACTACAATTCAAAAATTGGTGAAGCAAGAAGACGATTGTTTGAAGAAGCAGAGAGATACTAAGAATGTGAATGGCAAAGACGGTAAAGATGAATTAAAACAAGCTAACAAAGATATTAAAACTTAGCATGCATTCATGTTTTAGACATCTTTAAGGGCATGCGCAACATAATTGCATCATATTGCAGGTATGTAGAAACTCTTGGAGAATAGAACCCGTCTATCCGTTCAGGCGTAAGGAGAATGGAACCCTGCTCATCTATTCGAGCACTTGGAGAATAGAACTCGTCTATCCGTTCAGGCGTAAAGAGAATGGAACCCTGCTCATCTATTCAAGCACTTGGAGAATAGAACCTGTCTATCCGTTCAGGCGTAAGGAGAATAGAACCTGGCTCATCTATTCGGGCATATGGAGAAATAGAACCCGTCTATCCGTTCAAGCGTAAAGAGAATGGAACCCTGCTCATCTATTCGAGCACTTGGAGAATATAACCCGTTTATACATTTAGGCGCAAGGAAAATGGAACCTCGTTTGCAATCAGTGAAAAATAGTGCCTTTTGTTCTTTGCTCTATCCCAGTTTTACTGGAATAAGCAAAGAAAGGGCAGCTGTTGTCACTAATTTTTCACCCTCACTTTTTATATTAATAATGTTTTTAAAAAAGAAATAAAAAGAAACAAAAAATGTAAATCAATAAAAACTCACCTTTCAAAATAAATAAGGACCTATCCCATAATAAATAAAGAGTTTTTTTAAACCCACTTTTTAAATCCACCATGAATTTAAAGAGTCTATTTTTAATTTGTAGAGCTCATTCCTTGAAAATAATAATAATAATAATAACCCATTTTTAAATTAAATAAGGGTGCCAAATTAACCCATTTAATCTTTTGTTTTCATGTTTAAACGGGAACCATTGGATCTAGGGCATTAAGGATCAAGGGACCAGATTGGATCAGATTAAACCAAAAAAAATAAAGGAGGGAGGGAGGACCACTCGCGCCTGGCACGTGCGTTGCACGCACGCGGGGTTTCCTCCCCAAAACCCCTCCCCTATTCGCAGCAGTGGTGGCTGCTGCTTTCCCCCCGTCGCGCCGGGCCGCGGCGGCAGTCGTCGGTGGTGCCAGGCAATCTGCCGCACCCTGGTCATTCCAAAGCCGTCGTCGCCCATCGCCACCGCCGTTCACCTGCAAAACAAGGAAGAAAATGGTTCAAACCCTAGCTCGAATTTAAGGAAAAAATCATCTGAAATTGGGCAAAATAAACCCAAAATCAGATTGATTTGAACATAAAGGGAAAGTCAGCATTTTAATTTGATTATATGATATAATTGCACCGAAATTGAGGGATTTTTGTCCTCAATTTCCTTGTTTTCAAGGTTCTTGAAACCTATATAAACCCCTCCATCCCCCATTGTTCAACAAACAAACATTAAAAAAAACACTAAAAAATTGGCCCGAAAATACCAAGGAAAATACTCTGAAAATTGTTGGGAAGTTGCTGGAATTTTTTTGAGTTTTGTGCAACATTGGCTCGAATTTTCGCAAGAAGCAGAAGCTAGCAATTCGTTGCCTCATCAGTATAATTTCTTCCCTTTTCTTTTATAATCTTAATTCAGTTTTTTTATTCGTTCATTTTAATGTTCTTACTTTCTACATACTTTGTTCGTATAAGTTTACATTAATCCGAGCTTGTTCGAATTGATCTTTTTATTGTGATGTTTCTTTCAAAAAAAAATAATGATAAAAAGGAACACCAAGAACATATTGTTTTCTTTTTTAAGTATGATATTTGATTCATTTGATTTCTAAAAAATGATGTTTGTTGAAATAATTCTTTTTAATAAAATAATAATAATAAAACATTTTAAAAAACGTTTCTTTAAATTTCTTTTAAAAAAGGGTTTTAACTAAAAAAGGTTTTTCATAAAAAAACACAACTCTTTGATTACAACCATTTTGCAAAAAAAGGTTTCCAAAACTTGCAAATAAAATTCTCTTAAAATAAAAAAAAGTTTTTTTTTAAAAAAAATATAAAGGATTTTTTTAAAAGGGTTTAAAATTTAAAAATAAAAAAACTTTAAAACATAAAATGAATAAAAAATTCAAATAAAAACTTTAAAACATAAAAAGAATAAAAAACCTTTTTCAAAATTATCAAAAAGGCTTAGAATGGAAAGAAGCAAAATATTTAAATAAAAAAGCTTTAAACAAAAAAGAAGACAAAAAACCCGTTCAAATTATTATTACGAAAAAAATAATAATCTAACCTTTTCTTAGAAAAATAAGATAATAAACACCCTTTCTAAAATAAAATTATATTCTAAAATTATCAAAAAGATTAAAAATAGCAAAAATATTCAAAACAAAAAAATAAAAAGCTTTAAAATACAAAAAAAGTAAATAACATTTTAAATAAAAGCTTTAAAACGCAAAAAGTCAAAAAAATATTTTAAATAAAAAGCTTTAAAACAAAAAAAAAAAATAAAACCTTTTCAATTTATCAAAAAAAAATCCTCGAATATAAAAAGAATAAAAACAAACAAAAACCTCTCTTCAAATAAACTCAAAAATAAAAAAAATGATTTTTTAAAAATAATAAAAATCTTTTCAAAATAAAATAAAACTGAACCAAGCCCATTAAAAAATTTCGAGTTTTAAATTGTGCTTCTTTTCTTGTTTTGTCTTTGTTAGCTTTAGTATTGAGTTGGCCTTAGGAATAGGTTCTTCAAACCTTAGATAGAGACTTCTTTGAAATAAAACTTTTTTCACAAAGAATAAAACACGCTTAATAAAATTCAAACCCTTAAATAGGAAAAACACTTAGAACTTTTTTAGGATTAATAAGTTTTAACTTAGAATAAATAAAAAATTTCAACAAATCAAGTTTCTTTGTTTGTGAAAAAGTAAAATTAAAGTAATGCGGTGTCTTACTAAACGGAAATGACGAGTTAGCGCCAGAGGTGTTGGCGATGATTGGAGTTCATTTTCGAATAGTAAGGCCGTTAAAGTAAAATTAAACTTATGAATGGACAATAATTTAAGCTTTACATCGATTCGCAAAATTCGACTTTAAAACCTTTTGTAACCGACAAGGTACCATTTTTTGGGCGCCGTGGGGTGCTAACCCTTCCCTACGCGTAATCGACTCCTGAGCATGTTTTTGTGTTTTCGCAGACCAAAAATGTTATTTTAATAAAATAAAATGATTTTATTAAAATAACCCATTTTAGGTGATCCAATCACACCTTCATTAAAGATTGGTGGCGACTCCTTTGTTTTGTCTTTTTAAAAAAAAAAGTCGAGACCTTTGAAAAAGGGTTGCGACAGTACCGATATGGGTTCATTGTGTACCGGTATGCCTTGTCTAGGGATCAGTACGAACCCCTTCTTATCGATACAGACAGTTCAATATCGATATCGATTTGAGCTACTGATTTCGGATGAGAGCCCGTGTACTGGTACGGACAGTAGTTATTTTAGTTAATAGCTTTACCAGGTTTTAATTCTTTACATTATGGTCTTCGTATGGTCATGCATCAATTGAATGAGTTATTGACATCCTTTTGACATGGAATTTTGCAATGCAAGTTAGTAATATGATTACTTTTAAATTGATACTTTTAGTTTTGGGTAGGTCCTTGTAATTTTAGAAATTTACATTTTGATCTTTAAATTCATAATGTGTTCAATTAAACATGTAATCGAAGTCTGTTTGGCATAAAACTTTAACCATTGCTTAATTAAGATAGATGGGACTCAATGTTGCATCTAGAATGTGAAAAAGATTCAATTCGTAATTTGAGCTATTCGTTTTCAGATTCACTTAGTGAATCAATGTGATTTTCGCCACTTAGGTTTGATCCTTCCGACCAAGTGATGGGTGTTACAAAGAAGCTTGATTTCTGAAAAACTTGTACTGATAACGTGTTGTAAATAAAGTGAAGAATAAAATAAAAATGAGAGAAATATTTACTATATTTTGAATCTAAACTCGGTTACAATGCTTTCTTCAAATCTTCTATTTATAGGTATAAGAAGTACATAATACATAAAACTCTAATAATGAATATAAATTTTATAATGATAAAGTAAATCAAATTTTCTAAATAAAGTTCTTATCATGATAAACATCTATATAGATAAATATTTATAACATATCTTAACTTAAAAATATATTTTATTATTATCATCTTAATTTAAAAGTATATTTTGTTCTAATTTTAGTTTAAAAATAATTTATTTTTGTCTTTAATCTAAAACATATATTTTATTTTTATTTGTTCTTGTATTTAATTAATACTGATGAAAAGCAATTTTGTTTATTAAAATATGATGTAAATTAAGTATTGAATTTAATTAATATGCACATATAATTCAATATTAACCAAATGTTGAACTTGATGGACTAAATTAAGTGCCATCACTCTAAATTTATGAGTAATGAACACTGAATTGTTCTAATACAAATTTATTTAACTATCACGCCAATATTTTCATTAACAATTAACGATACTGACTTGAAAATAATATTTCAATGGTCTAATTCATAAAATCATAGTTTTCTGGTAAAACAAATAGTTTAGTGGCCTTAGAGTTAGTTTACCCTAAATAAAATTCAATAAAATGTTTGTTTTCTTGTTATTTTTATTAATAATTTTAGTATCGTATATATACTTAAATATTTAGAGATTAAAAAATATTTTCAGCATTATTTATGCTATTAAAATAATTAATATTATCTCAAAATTTAAATTTATGTGACTATAATTTATACTATAAACATGACGAGAAGTGTAGACGTAATTACTCAACCGGCCAAACATGAGAGTTAAAATTACATCTAACAAACTCAACAAAGATAAAGGTTTAACAGAATACTAACGATTGAAAATTGATAAAATGTACATTTCCATACTAATTTGTGGAGGATAACCTACATGACTAGTCTTATTGCAGTCTTCAACAAAGGGTATCTACTTGTAGAGATTGACTATTTCCTCCTTGTATTGAGCCAAAACTCGGTCTCTTCGGATTTTCATGGTTGGGGTTAATAAGCCACTTTCAATCTACAAACCAAAAAAATGTGCGGCATATATATATATACATAAGTTCCATGTGAAATATGAAGAATCAATTATCACACAATGGCAGCATGTGTTACCGTAAAAGGTTCATCCACAACCAGGATCGGTCCGATTTGAAACGAACAGTCAGAGGTCCTGCATAAAAGAAAATAGTCAGACAACAGCCTTACCACTCATGTTCCAATCGACTAAGCCTTCTTGTAATAACAAGATACTTGAGATGTTTTGAAGGGTATTGAAACAAATCCAATAACATAGAACAAGCAAGAAACAAGTCTACGTTACTCGAGCCAGAGTGAGTGTCGGATACATATATATATATATATATATATATATATATATATATATATATATATATATATATAATTCTAATCTATTTTCTTTTTGTTCTGATATGTATTATATATTTGAGAATCATATCCCATGCTTGTCTCCAAATAAGTGTTGAACATGAGTATCAGACACAGGTGTTTAAGGGGAAATGAAGGGTTGGACTTTGGAGTAACATAGAATGAGTCTACTACTGGACAGAAATATGGAATTTGCCAGAAGGCTTGAAGCCTACAAAATTTGCAATAATGGTAACCATATTTCTGCAGGGTTTATGGCACATTAAACCTAGAAACTTTCGCTTTATATTTCCCAAAATCCAAAATTTCTGCCTCCCTCTCTTTTAAGTACCGTAACACGAAGGGGGCAGAAACACACCAGTAGAGAACCTTAAATCAAAACTAAAATAATTCAATTATTACCAATCCCTCAATTCATCATATAGCATGCTTGTAATTTTGTCCTTGCTAAGATCGACGGCGTCTGAATCTACAATAGATGCATTTTTTGCTGCTAGGAGTGCTTCATCTTTGTTCGGGACAATGATAGCGCCAAGGCGTCGTTGATCCTGGAAGAATATGTCAATCAGCAATGAAAGTTTAGAAACCAAATCAAAAGTTGGAAGCAATCAATACATGTGCAGCTTCTTCAATCTCTAAAGGTGTTCTACTTGCCTGGCCGATGACAACAATCTGTTGAATAAGAGCACTCCTCATGGCAGCTTCTTCAATCTCTAAAGGTTCAACATTTTCACCTATTTTCTCCGAAGAAATCATTTTGGTTAATAAAGGAAAGAATATTAAATGTGTGCTTAACAGAGTTTATTAGAATAAAAGGCTTCGGAGTATGGTTGCAGCATCAAAGTTCAACTATGTAAACTCTCACCATAAAATTTTCCCAACTAGCAAGAGTAACAGAGCACTATCTCTCAATATTACAGTCTCCACCTATGTTGCTTTGACTCTTCATTTTTCTTACAATACCTGTGTCCGATGCAAATCCGGACATTGGTGGGGTCATAAGAAAAATTGAACATACTAGCGTCGGACCCATATCCATGTCCAACACACCCAAGTCCAAGGAACCTTAATCTCCGTGAAAAGAACCATAGTCGAACCAAATGAACTGAGTGTAGGTATCTTTTATCAGGTACGCAAGATATTGATAATGCCGAACTCTAAGAACAAACATTTATATTATTATAATTAAATTAAAGGTAGAAACTCGGAACCAGATTGGGGCCCTAAGTATCTTATGTGACATAAGCCTGTCAAAATTATAACCGGAAACTACAGTTATACAGAAAAGAGATAATGCAGTCTCACAATTAAAAAAGGGAGAGAAGTGCATATGACCATATGTTATTTCTTGTGTACCAAACGTGAGACGATATTTTATCTGAGCAAATAAAAAAGGAAATGCAAGAATGCATAATTGGCCAAATCAAAGCTACAAGGGGATGATTCGTTTTGGATCACTAGTATGAAGATTGCACTATCAGAGCTATACGTGTTTAAGAGGCTTTAAAATATACCAGAAGAAAGAACAATAGTGTCCTTGGCACGTCCTTCAAAAACCACCACACCTCCACATCGTCGACTTCGCCCTACCGAATGATGAGGAGCAATCCAACCTAGATCACCAGTGTTTAGCCAACCATCTTCGTCTATGGCTTGCCTCGTAGCCACTGGATTCTAATTCAAACAATGACCAGAAAATGTCATCTAAATGCCACAACATCTCTTGAATTGCATGTAATATGAAACTGGTAAACAACGGAAGTTTAATCCTGAATTCCTAGAAGAATAAAACTATTATACATTTATACTCTAAGAATTCTTTCTTTCTTAAACCGACAAAATCGGTCCAACAAAACAAATATTGAAAATATCTTTTTCTTTGAAAGATAATTGGTGTTTCCTAAATGAAAAATAGAAATTATAGGTGTTTAATTTTTTTTCTTCGTTTCATTTAGGTTTTTTGTTTTCTACACAACAGAAAAACAGCAAAAATATCGACTTCTTAATTACCAACATTGAATCCTGAAACACAAGCCTGAAATAGTCTGAGTCTATAACCAAGTATATTCGGTTTCTTTGGTTAAGTCACCTGCTACCCTAGCACTTGCAAAAGTGAAAATTTTCCCACTGCCAAATTCCAAAAGCTTAACTTATGCAAGACCAATTCTAAACATCTTTACGGATTAATACACATTTGATGTAAGAAGAAAATAAATTCATGATCAACTTTGTTAATTGTAGAACTCACTAACTTCCTTAGTTGCGGCCAGAAAAGAAAAAAAGGTCAATAGGAGTTAGACATGTGGAGCATTGCTATATCCAGATTTTATGCCACATCAGCCGTTCAACTAAAGGAGATATTCTTAGGTGCAAACTATCTAACAGAAGCAAAGTTTGAGTACCTAATTGGGAATTGTTAAACTTCAGGTATCAAATAAAACATTTGAGCAGAGTTCAGTTGTTTGGGTGCTAAATATGATAAGTCCCATTCTTATTTGAGAATTATTTGTGGCTAATGTCTAAAGTTTCTTGATTCTCTTTATAAGAATAAATAACTAAAGAAGGTTACAAGCTCAGACTGCATGTTGTAAGAACTGCACAACATACGAACATATGACAACTTTTTTGATAAGCAAATTTCAACGAAATGTTACCTTATAGTAACCTTTCATCACTGGCGGCCCCCTAACCTTGATAACACCCTTGGAACCAGGTGGGAGGATTTCATCTGTTTCGGGATCTACAATTTTGAATTCTGTGAGGGGAATTGGATGCCCAACAGAACCAAGAACCTTCAAGAGTAAAACATGAGAGATTGTCATATAATGGAACACTCTTTCTCAAGTTCGGTATAATTTAGACCAAATAAAGTACATGAATAAGATACACTTACATGCAAAAGGATTAAGATAATGACATATTAGTATGTTCAATTTTTATAAATTTTTTCATGTATTTGAAAGGCTTTTGTAGAGCCATATCTCCGTATTCATGTCTGGGTGTCTCGGTATGCATCAGGCACATGTACTTAAAGAAAATTTTCTTCACATTGCTTATGGGAAGTCAATGCACTCTCACAGGTAGCATGGAATAAAGAGAGCAGTTTCAGATAAAAGTAACAATAGAAAGAGAGAGAGGTATCTTACATTATAGGAAGGTCGTCGACCAGCAATGCAAGGGGCTGTTTCTGTTAAACCGTATCCATTTTCTACTTCTAGACCAATTGCCTGCATGTATGGGACTCCATGAACTAAGAGATGATGACTACTAACCTTTTAGTTTGAATACTAAGAACATATTACCATCTAACCTCATAAAACTTTTCAATATGTGTAGGCAAACTTCCACCTCCGCTTTTGGCAGTCTAGAGAATGATTAAAAAAGATAAAAGATGAAATACGGAACAAAAGTACAAGAAATGCTGAACGAAGAAAAATAAAATTTACATAGCAACAGGGATCGTTGCGCGGAAAAGAACAAATGATATTATGAGTTCCTCTTCCATTTTTCCCTTTCTAATTTTTTTCTTTAATTGCAATACACTAGGTTTCTCAGACTTATATGTGAGTGTCAAATAAGGGCATATAACCAACACTGGTATGTTCAATTTTGGGTATCTTTTTCCAAGTATTTGAAGGATCGTTGGAGGGATATTCCCCATACTCTTGTCCAGAAATTTGTCAAACACAAGTATTAGAAACAGGTACTTCAAGAAAAGAGAAGAGTTTGAGGCAACATATTAATACATACAGATTCTTATTGGTTGATAAACACAGTTAAGTTTAACAGCTGGAATACGAAAATTTCAACAACAAGTTTACCCAGCAAATAGATCAAACCTTTTGTATTCCAATAGCAGAGCGGACTTTTTCGTAGACAAACTTCGTAGCTAATGCATGCAATGGCCACAATACTGCAGCAATCACTCTAGCCCATAAGTAATCTAACATGGCTACAACATATGAAGGTTCCTTCGGATTTCTTGTTAGGCATAGTCCCTGTTAATCAAATAAAAGCAAAGGGCGCAAAATTGAGTTGAAACAAGTAACTTATTAACCAAATAAAAGAAAAGGGAAAATGGTGTTGAAACAAGGAACTAATTAAAGAACGTTAGATTTCAGTCAGTTTAGTAGCACTGGAACTCATTATTCGTCGCATCCAACTAGACAATAGCTATGTTACTTGGCCTTGAACAGGTATGTGTTGGATTCAGAGTTATGTGTCCAATATGGGTATGTTTTATTTTTTAAAAATGTTGTTCACCATATAACCCTAACTCTTCAGTTTTTCTCCCTAACTCTTCAGTTTTTCTTGAATAATAATGTCCAAATCACTTTGGTTGATAGTTTTTAATTTCCATTATTCACGGTGGTTGGTTCCGTAACCTTCTAGACTAGTCACCATATGCTACCAAAACTTCATCAGTTTAGTTAATTTTGAAATGGAAAAAGAATTGTCAATGGATTTCCAGGATAAACAGAACTGTGTTTGTTGGGGTAGTTGTGCCTCGACTATGCTTTAGGTCAATGGTAACTAGGGAAAACATTGGAAACAGAAAATGTAGACAAATAAGACAGATTGTTTCTGCAGTTCAGATCGAAAACGATCCTTCGTGTACGAAGCCTTGTTTAGAGACAAATCTACTATAACATTCTCAGTACAAAAGGCACGTTAACCTCAGCCTAACTCCACTCTAGTTGTAGTCACTCCCTAAACAATATTATCCTAATTATTCCCTCACTTAAGTAATCTCCAATAATTACTTAGACACTCACTTATAACACAGTGATCAACACACTAAAACGAACACTACAATGTTTCGTAACAAACTGATTAGTGCATAAAATACAATGAAGCTCATGAACATAACACGGCAATACAAGGTTATTTATATGGAATGTTGCCGCCCTTGTAGAATAATAGTCTAGAGGAAAATAAAATCATTTTTATTGACCATTGATCACGTCCATAATTATCTTCATGAAGGGTGAAAAGAATCTTCAAGATATTCATTAAAAACCTGAAAGTTTTATCCCATAAAAATCTCCAAGTCATAAATGGAAACTAACGGCTGCAGCAAGTTGATTAACTTCCAAGTTTTCAAGGATTTTTTTAATTATTCTCATCATGTATATCTTCAGAAAATATCATCAAATATGGTGAAATCCTCTAAAGAAATCGCATATTAAATTGAACAAAAAGTGTCAATAAAATAGCCTTAAAAAAACTGTGGTCGCCTGATCAGTGCTAGACACCAATGGACACTTCCCCCAGACACTGGTGAAGAAAAATTAGCACACACAGCTTTTGCATCAACAGTTTTAACTTTGATTGTACATATAAGAGGATTTTAACTGTTTTACTGAAAGGTGCAAATGCTTAAAAACAATAATTTACTAAGAAACGGGAGGTTATATGGTTTTTCAACAAAGGGGTTGAAAGTTTAAGAAACTCGATGGTCTTAGTTGAATGTTAACCATTATGATCAGAGATGGACCAGGGGGGGGGGGCAAGAGGGGGCGGTTCTATTTCCGCCCGTTAAAATTTTATAATCTGCCCCCCCCCCTAGAATTTTATAGGTTTGCCCCTCTAACATAAAGTCTTGCCTCCGTCCCTGATTATGATCATTAAAGAACAATGGGTATTAGAATAAACTGGCATCTAGTTCCCATTTATCTCTAGTTTTAGAGCTTCAAAGAATGAAATTAAGCCATAGGAAGCACAAACAAGGAATTTGCAGAATTCAACTTTAGTTTCATCAAAATTGTAAAACGGCTCAGTTGCCATCACCTTGTAAATTCTCTTGAACTCCGTGTATGCCAAGCTGATCCTTATGAATGAAAGTACCATTAATTTGATAGCACCGGGGCTCGTAGAAATCTGCTTTTGAATCCCACTGCAAGGTAATCCAAAAATATTTTAAAAGCAACTATAAAACAAAATATTCTAAAAGCTGCAACTATAATCAAAATTGTAAAAGCTCGATCATTCCCCTGTTTAGGACCCTAGTCCTATGTGGTTCTTTTCACCTTCATGCTGAACCAAAATTTGCTTTTCATAAACAAGAGACGCATGTTATAACAATCTTTAGAAGGCAACGGACTACACCAAGTCAACCAAGCTAGTGAAAGAAATTATTAATGTTATAACCTAATGCTAAAAAAACCGACTCCTTATCAATCGTACTTCAACAAAAGTTTTCAAAGTTTATGAGCTATAACTTCTCATTTCCTTAAGAATATGTGCTAAAATGTAGCAAGAAGAGTTTTCCTCACTAGATTGTATAGCGAGAAAATATAATTTGATTTTATAACTATTAAGGCACAGGGATTTTTTTCCATGAAATGATTATATCAT
>JAGYYJ010000625.1:0-83472 GCA_019671005.1 Hibiscus mutabilis
ATCAATCCTTCTAATTGGTAGAAAACCGACCTCAATATTTGCTACTATGGTCTTACAAGATGAACTTGAATTTGGATTACCTAGTATGCCAATTGTGTCTGAATTCATTGATGTTTTTCCCAAGGAACTCGATGGTCTCCCTCCAACCAGAGAAGTAGAGTTCAGGATTAAAGTTCAACCTATAACAACTCCAGTGTCCATCACACCCTATCAAATGGCACCTTTTGAATTGAAAGAACTCAATAAGCAACTCCAAGAGCTACAAGATAAAGGTTTTATTCGGCCTAGCTCATCTCCCTAGGGTGCTCCAGTCTTGTTCGTGAAAAATAAATACGGGACTATGAGACTCTGTATTGATTATAGACAATTGAACAAGCTCACTATCAAGAATCGGTATCCTCTCCCAAGGATAGAAGATCTCTTTGATCAACTCAAGGATGCTTCGGTGTTCTCAAAGATCGATCTTCGATCAGGATACTATCAAATGAGGGTAAAAGAAGAAGATGTACCCAAGACAGCCTTTCATACTCGATATGGCCACTTCGAATTCCTTGTAATGCCATTCGGGTTAACGAATGCTTTGGCTGCTTTCTTGGACCTCATGAACAGTGTATTCAAGCCCTATCTTGACAAGTTTGGGGTTGTCTTCATCGATGACATCTTGGTGTATTCTCAGAATAAGGAAGAACACTCCGAACACCTTCGAATTGTATTGCAAACTCTCTAATAACATCAATTGTTTGCAAAGTTCTCTAAGTGTGAATTTTGGCTATCGGAAGTCTCGTTCCTTGGCCATGTCATCTCGGAAAAGGGGATTAAAGTATACCCGAGCAAAACTCGTTCCATCATGGATTGGAGACCTCTGAAGAATGTTGGTTAAATCAGAAGCTTTCTCAGTTTAGCTGGGTATTATCGGCGATTTGTCAAAGGATTCTCATCCATTGCCGCAAGCTTGACTAAGTTAACTTGCAAAGATACGCCCTTTGTTTGGTCGGAGAACCAACAACGAAGCTTTGATCAACTTAAACAAGCCCTGACTCATGCACTGGTTCTTATCCAACCAGAATCGGGTAAAGAATTCACTGTCTATAGTAATGCATCTCATTTGGGACTAGGATGTGTCCTAATGCAAGATGGAAAAGTGGTAGCTTATGCTTCAAGGCAGTTGAAACCACACGAGTCAAACTATCCAACACATAATATAGAATTGGTAGCTATCGTGTTTGCTCTCAAAATATGGAGACATTACTTGTACTAGGAGAAATGTAACATGCTCACAGACCACAAGAGTCTCAAATATCTCCCGACTCAAAAAGATTTGAATCTGAGACAAAGAAGATGACTAGAATTGCTTAAAGATTACTATTTAGTTATCGACTACCATCTGGGGAAAGCAAACGTGGTTGTTGGTGCCCTTAGTTGCAAACCATACTCGGGTAAACCTCTAAATCTAAATTCTTGTATATTTTCATTCGAATTTGAACTTACTTGGATCACAAGTAAGCTATTCGAATACCTTACTTGTTTTGCAAGTAACTATTCAAAATTCTTCTTAATGATCTTGTTCTTTCATTTGTAGCTTCCTTGGCTATCAATGCTCATTTCCGTTTATCCAAGGGACAAAAATTCTTGTCTGAACTTCAAGTTCAATCCAGCTTAATCTTGAGAATTAAAGAACTCCAGCAAATCGATCCAGATCTTCAGAAGATCGTATCCAAGCTAGACTTTGAGTCTAATTCTGACGTCTCCCTCAAGTCGAATAGACTTCTCTATTTTAAGGATAGAGTATGTGATCCTAACAATGAGGAACTAAGACAAGAAATGTTACAAGAAGCTCACCAAAGCTCTTTCTCGATTCACCCTGGATCAGTTAAGATGTATAAGGATCTAAAGCCACTATATTGGTGGTCGAGTATGAAATCGGCTATCACAGACTTTGTATCGAAGTGCCTAACTTGTCAAAGAGTTAAAGTCGAGCGTCAAGTCCCTATTGGATTGCTCCAACCTATTGAATTTCCTAATGGAAATGGGATCAGAATACATTGGATATTGTTACTAGTCTTCCTTCCACTCCAAGAAAGAATGATGTTGTATGGGTGATTGTTGATAGATTCACAAAGTCTACTCACTTCATCCCTGTTTGAATGAACATGAGCTTGGAAACCTTAGCCGAGATATACATCCGTGAAGTGATTCGATTACACGAAGTACCCACAACTATAATCTCTGATCGTGATACTAGATTAGCTTCTCGATTCTGAAATTCCTTGCAGAAGGCTCTAGGAGCTAAAGTGCATCTTAGTGCAACCTTCCATCCTCAATCAGATGGACAGTCTGAAAGAATCATCCAAGTACTTGAAGATCATACATGATCGATTAAAGACAGCCTTTGATAGGCAAAAAGGCTTATGCTAACTTGAAAAGGAGAGACATCCAATACAATGTTGGAGACAAGGTCTTCCTCAAAGTATCTCCTTGGAAGAAAGTCTTCAGATTTGGAAGAAAAGGAAAGCTCAACCCTCGGTTTATCGGACCATTTGAAATCATTGAAAGAATTGGTCAAGTGGCTTAATGATTGGCACTTCCTAGTGAATTCGATAAGATCCACAATGTCTTCCATGTTTCCATGCTCCGAAGATATAGGTCTGATCCATCTCATGTTCTTGAACCCGAGAGGTGGAATTGAGTCCTCATCTATTATATGAAAAAGAACCTATTCAGATACTTGACAAGGAAGTCAAAAGACTTCGAAACAAGAATGTTCCTCTTGTCAAAGTCTTGTGGAGAAATCACAAGGTTGAAGAGGCAACATGGGAATCTGAAGAGGTCATGAAGAAGCAATATCCTCACCTATTCGATTCAGGTAAATTCGATGATGAATTTATTTTAAGGGGAGGAGAATTGTAGCACCCTAAAATTGGCCTAGAAATGTTACTGCAATCTAAACAATAGGCTAATTGAATTTATAAACAAATCAATTTAAAAGAAGAATGAACATTGGCCATCCTTATAAATCAAATAAGTGAAATTGAATTGAAATTAAAACTAGGAGGCATAAAAGAAAGGATGAAAACGTGAACATGCAAAACTCCATAGATTGCATGTAAAATTTAAATTAAGTGGAGGCCTTGACACATGTCCTCATTGGAGGAGAACATGTGCCAACTTGGATGATGACTCATGCTAGGGGAAGAAAAATAACCAAAAATATTGTCATCTTCCTCCCCATTGTTATCCATTGTGGCCGAAACATAGAGAGAGAAAGGGGAGAGAAAATTTGCATGCAACACCTTCAGATTCAAGCTTCTTGATTCATCCATTGATCAAATTTAGCTTGGAGAAGGTATAATACTTGATTCTAGCTTGTTGTAGATTGTTGAACCTTGAATTGATGTCTTTGTTGTCTTAATGAAATTGGATGAATGTTATGCATGTCCATGCTAGCTTCAACGTAAGCTTGAAATCTTGATTTTTAGTAACCAATTTGATATAGGATACATGTGTAGTTGTTGTAAATTTGAGGTATACGAACATCGTTGAAAAAGTCTAGATTAGGGACTGTTTTGATTGAGAAATTGTGTAAACATGTTAAATGAACATAGGACCATGTTTTGATCATGTTGCTAGGTAAAAAGAAGATTGAATTAAATACATGTATTGCTTGAAATGTGACTACACCTAATTGAACTAGTTAAATTCGGTAATGGACTGCCTAGTTGACGAAATGAATGTGTAAATGTGATCAAATAGATCAAGCTAGGTTCAACATGATTATGCCCTGTTTTAAGAACATTTTTAGGTGAATTATAATGACCTAGACATGTATAAACATGAACAAGAATGGAATTGCCATGTTAGGACCTTGCTAAAATGAGTTAAGAAGCTAGAAATCCAACCTAGTGTAATCTGCCCAGAATGCTCTGTTATGGGAAGTGACTTTGAAAAATCACTATAAATTGTGTATAATGAATTTAAGGCTTAAATTTTTATGGACAACACCTTGGTATGTCTAAATTCACTAGGTGAAAACAGAACTAAACTTTGGGTTGTATACTGAAATGTAGAGTAGAAACACTAGGGACAGTGCAAACTGCCCAGTAAAGCAAAATGACTGTCTTTAAGTTAAAAACTGTATTAATTGGCGAATATTTAAAATGAAAAACTTATATGGTTATAAAGACAATGTGTTTAGCTTTCCAACGGTGTAAACCAATTGAAATTCCGACATACGGAATGAAATTTATGCATGATTTAGTGACTAGAGTGCAAGCTGTCAGGCAGCAGCTGTATAGACAAATGCGCACTGTTTTGTGGCATTTTGCAAACTGTCTTGTAAACAGTTTTAGGCCTTGAAATATGTCTTGTTTTACATGAACTAGAATGTAGAAAAGTGTAGTTAAAAGTAATGGAAAATGTACATTAGCATGCTGCCTAATATGTGAATGTTATATGCTTGTAGCATTGCTTGATTTAATGACCTTGTCTTCAATTGAATGACTTTGTGAACTTTTCTTGATATGTGTTTTCTTGTATTGTGTTAGAACTGGGATTGAACTTGGTGGAAGATGAAAGAATGGAACAATATAAATCCAAGAACAAAGGAGTGTGGATCCAAGACTAGCTAGCTTGGAGTATTGTGAGTGTATTTACCTCTAGGGTTTGGTCTAGGTCCTAACCAATGTATTTTTGTTACATTCTTGACATGATAAATGAATCTAATCATGAACTTGACCTAATAAGGGAAGGATGACTAAAGAAATACATGAAACTTGATGCTAGCCTTGAATACATGTCTATTTCGAATGCTTATGCATGATTAAGTGATAGCATGGATGCTTGTATGTGTTATGATGCAATGAGATCAAATGCTAAAGACTTGTTTGAGATATAATAACATCTCATCTTGATGAAATGAAACATGAAACTACTTGATATGTGAGCTATGGCTCAATGGCCTAAGGACCTAACATGAAATGAACTTGCTTTATATGATCTTGATCTCGAAACACATGAATAAATAGTAAATCGAACAACCTTGGTAGCTAGATGGACTAGGTAGAAGGGCATGCCTTAGAGTCTAGAGCTCATTGTGTGAGAGTGGACTACAGTCTAGGTCTAAGGCCTCTATTTGGCGACAGACAGCGGTAACGTATGTGGTCTTTGGCGGTAGTAGGAGGGTTGACCAGCACTACGGTGCATATTGTGGCGGCAGTTGGTTGGAGCTTGCTTTGAGTTAGCTTGCTTAGAACCCTTTCCCCTGGGTGAAGGAGCTTGGTTTGATTTATGAGAAGTATGAGAAGGCAACTTGTTCGGATTTTCAGGGCAATCTTTGAGTTGTGTCTCCGCACAAGTAGCAAGCATTGGTGAGCTTTCTACAAACTCCGGTATGGTTCTTTTGACAAGTCTTGCTAGTAGGGATTTGATTCTCCCTCCCAGTATTCCCCACAATATCCAATGACACCATAGGTATTGAGGATCTGGGCATAGCTTGTGGCTTAGGTATATAGCTACCTTTTGAGAAATTTCCATGATTGGAAGAATTTCCTCCATGATGCTTTTGTTTCTTGTTGCGCCAATGAGGCTTGTGATCATCCCTCGATCTTTTGTTATCTCGAGACTGATTCTCTGATCGCTTTGCCGAAGTCTTCATCTTTGCTTCGGTAGCTATAACTCTATTGACCATTTCTTGAAAGTCAGTAATCCATCATTAAGTCCGTCGATGAACATTCTACACTTGTCCTCTTCTTTCTTTATGAACTCTGAGTCGTATTTGCAATATTAACATAATTCAATAACATATTGTTCTATAGGCTTTCCTCCTTTCTTCAAATATAAGAACTTCTTTTTGCGATCAGCAAGATACTGATCACTTATATACTTCTTTTTTAATTCTTTAAGGAAGAATTCCCAAGTGACAGCTTCTTTAGGTGCTGCCAAAGTAGTTGTTTCCCACCAATTCAATGCCTCCTCGGCCAATAAAGCTACTGCACACTCCAGCTTGTGTTCATCTGAGCACTACAGTTGCTTAGACAATATTCTTATTGTATTCTCCGACCAGTATTTTGCTTTTTCTGGCTTATCTTCACTTGTTCCAGTGAAAGTGTAAGCTCGGTGTTCAGCTAACTTATCAATAGGAGCTCTTGCCAGTTTTGCTACCGGATATTCAGAGGTACTTTGTCTCATTGAGGCAGTCATTTGATCAAACATCTCCTTTAGACTGGAGAAGCATTCTCGTTGAATAGGATGAATCACGAGAACTTCCTACTGAACTTGTTGGGGTTCAGCAGACTTTAGGGGATCCTGGTTCATCCTTACGCTTCCTCCCTCATTCGATTAAGGTGTTTCTTGCACATCAAGTTATAGTTCAAATAGGAGAAGACCAAATTAAACATACATGATGCACTCACTTGATAAACTAGGTCTTATAATACCATATGTTATCATATTCAATCCATTTAAAGCTTACTTGATTTCCAAGCTACTATTCGAACTAGGTGAGGAATGCATGGATTATCTTAACATTCATTGTGACTATTAAGCATATCAACAAGAGTTTTATAAGAATTACATATATGACTTTAATCAAACATATAGACCTACAAAATCATCTACACCATTCGGTTAGAACTAAATGTGACCATAGAGGTTCAAGTCTAGACTAATAGTTTATTCATTTACTTAAGCTACCATAATCAATCATTCATACTTCCAATATTATCTAGACAATATGACTAGTTCCTTAGGTGATTAATGTAGTTCATGTCTAAACATGTGGTTTACTACCATTACCTAATGACAAATACCCAATTTCAAAGAATTCATTCAACCATTTCATGCATAATTCATCTATGTAGATCGAACATTAACCCATCAAGCATACAAGTTCAATATAATGCATACATACTCATTTATACATACCAAACTTCTTAAAGATCAAGGATAGGATTAACTTATACAAACCATAGTTAAGTGACCTTATATATATATACATGCCTAAGGTGCCACCATCCTAGGAGAACTAAACAAAATGGAAACATACAGGTTTGAGCAACAAGTGACTTGTATGAGCTTAGACTTCAATAGTATCCAAAATCAACCTGTATCGTAGAAATGAGACTAGAATAAGCAAAGCTTAGTGAGTGAGTTAAAGTTTCAAGGCAACAATACAAGAAGTCTCGACTACGAATCATCAAATGGATGATATGGTTCCCCCATCAATAGGGAACCATTCGAACAAGGCTTACCCTACTAGATGCTATCTAGTTTTCAATCCAATATTAATACAAGCTTGAAGTTTAGGCTTACTCAAAACATCCAATTCGTTTAACAATTAAACTAAAGCAATTTCTTGTAACAAGGCTCAATCAATGTTTCAATGGCCATAGTTCATAACATTTGAATTTCCTTAACAATCAAGCAACTCATATAAGCAATGTTCAATCAAGGTTTCAATATCCATAGTTCATGATATTCAATTTTTACATTTACATTCAATCAATATAATTCAATGTGGCATTAAGTCAATATGCATAAGTCATTAATTCATTTTAAGTATAACATTGAGAATTGATTACTCAGTCTAGATACTCGAGTCTCCAACCAAATTGTCGACAATACAATAATCAATATGGTACCAAGTACCTGGTCAATCCCTCCTACTGTCGCCAATGACCAATGGCAATACTTCCCTCCTACTGTCGCCAATTAGGGACCATAGTCCACCCCGACAATGAGCTCTATAGACTCTATGGCATGCCAACTATATCTAAGACCGACTCGAGACCAAGGCTTTCAATGGTTATCCCTTTCAATCAATTAGAAGCATGTGTTCAATTCAATAAGCACAATTTGTGCCAATATTCCTTTTTAATCAAATAGGACTCAATCCAATCCATCATCAATGTTTCCATGGTTAATGTAGGAGTATAAATCAATATGTCATTCAACCATGAATTGTGTACATCTATCTATAACATCATGCTTCAATTCAATCTAGTTCAACTAGGCAATGAGCATAACAATTCAATCAATGACAGTTCAAGCATACTTCACAATCAAGTAACCACTCAAAGGAGTACTTACCTTGCTATTGCTTTATAGCAAGCTCATTAAGCAAACTTACACTTAAGGTTCAATAAAATTTACAAATCAAAACAGACTAGGAGAGGTTACCGCCCTCTCCAAACTTTAAACTACACTCACGGGAATTTTTCTGAGCTATTGTCGATCCCGGATTGTAATCCCTTTTCTTCTACTAGCTTGTTGATCTAAGTGAGCCCCTTTATCATCAATTTCCACTTGATCTAACATTCATACAATACATAAGGTATTAGATACAATCCAACAATCAATTGAGTCATTATGTGACTCCTTACATAAGCATACAATTCAATATAAACATCTAAACTGTTACTGCCTGGTAGCATGTGCACTGCCTACTTAAATATTCATATATTTCATTCCGTACGTCGGAATTTCAATTGGTTTACACCGTTGGAAAGCTAACAAAATTGTATTTATAACCATATAAGGCTTGCATTTTATTTCTTATCCAATTAATACAGTTTTTAACATAAAGACAGGGCATTTTGCTACATTGGACAATTTGCACTGTCCCTAGTGTTTCTTCTCTACAATACAGCATATAAACCAGAGTTCATTTCTATTTTCTCCTAATGAATTTATACATAATAAGGTGTTGTCCATAAAAATTTTAGCCTTAAATTCATTATACACAATGTTTAGTGATTTTTCAAAGTTACTGCCCAAAACAGAGCATTATGGGCAGATTACACTAGGTTGAATTCCTTGCTCCTTAACTCATTTTAGCAAGGTTAACATGGCAATTCCATTCATGTTCATGATCATACATGTCTAGGCCATCATAGTTCACCTAGAAATGTTCTTATAACAGGGCATTATCATGTTGAACCTAATTTGATCTATTTGATCACATTTACACATCTAATTCATCAACTAGGCAGTCCATTACCTAATTTAACTAGTTCAATTAGTTGTAGTCGTTTTCCAGCAACATATCCATTCAATTCTATCTTCATTTTTCCTAGCAACATAATCAAAACAGGGTTCTATGTTCATTTGACATGTTTACACATTTTCCCTATCAAAACAGTCCCCAATCAAGACTGTTTCCAACCATGTTCATATTCCTCAATTTTTCCAGCAACTATACATATATCTCATTAGCAATTTAGCTATTGACAACATCAACTTCTCCTATTCATTTGATTGGCATGTAAATTTCATGGTTTAATCAATCAATTGAACTTCTTAAGTAGTTCATAACATCAATTCACTATCTATTCATCAATTTCATGTAGTTCAAGCAAGAACACTAAATCTAAATGCATCACTTGTATCTATAACACATCAAGGAAGAGATTTTACCTTCCTATCAAGATTATATGAAAGTTAGCAACTCCAATTTCACCAAATTTCAAGCTTGCATCAATGAATTATGGAGTTTTCTCTCTCAAACCCTTTTCTCTCTTTCTATTCACCTACACGACAAGGAGAGGAGAAGAATATGATAATGGATCATCCATTATCTCTTACAATTGACTAATTTGCCCTTAATTATCCTTTAATTATTGACATGTGTAGGGGCATTATAGGAATGTGAAAATTTTGCATGCATTCCTTCAATTTAACAATTGTTTCAGTTTGGTCATTTGTACATTAGGTTACCACTTTTTCAATTATAGCATTCTAGTCCTTAAAACTAGATTTAACACCTTTCTTTCAATCAATTAGGGATTAAATGAAGGTATTGTAGTAACTTCTTATGTACTAAATTTGAGGATATTACAGGTGAGTGTAGTTATGTTTTTCTCAGGTCACATGGTGTCATTCCGGTCCTTAATTTTTATGTTATGTTGTGACTATTCTAAGCTTGTGCATTTAGATCATCTAGAGCACAACATTTGAAAGCATTCATGTCATGGCATTGAGAGAACAATTATATAGTTACATTACTTAAATGTTTGGATTTGGCTATGCTATGTTTGTAATGTATGGTAATGTATATCTTAGTAAGCTTTGGAGTTAACTTCTAAATAAGATTGTCATAAGACTTAAAGATCCATAACATAACAACTTCTAAGTACTATGCTTAAAGTATCCCAAAAGCAGTGAATGTCTTAAGATGTTGAGTAAGTAACAATTAAGACTACTTGTACAATAAGAAAACAAGCAATGTAACACCTCATCCCCGGGTTAGCCATAACCCGGTTCAGGAGCGTTACCGAAACAAAAGCGAAGCAATAGATAGGTTACTTGTTCGGGATACTTGCCTTGTTGCACAAGTAACCCAATCTAATCCTTTAAATACAAACAATTCATACAAGCAAACCACATTAAGCAATCAACAACATACATAACATGCTACTTTAGGTACCATTTTGTTTCATTTCATGCTTATAACCTAAGTTACTATTATCATATTACCATTTCAATCAAATTACATACATCATTCAAACTACAAATACAAATGTGGCATACTACACTTTTAAGTTACTATTATACATGGTATAACTTTCATTCGTACTTCTATTTCATGTACATTATTCGAACAACATGTATGTGATCACTAAACATGCTTAAACTAACTTACTTGCACCTCAAGTTACTACGTAATCACCAATTAACATGATCAACACAAAGCATCTAACACACATCTTGTTACACATTCATGCATCCATTCGAACAATATGGTATTCCTAATCATATTTCAATTGTTTCTTTACAATCAAGTCATCACATTTCATAGCATACTTGGTTTATACATTGTTAATGCATGATTAACATACCTTAGTCTCAATCTTATCCTTGCCGAATCATGTCAATGGACATAGGAGCAAATGCATGAACATACAACATAGGTTTAGCATTCAAATCAAACAAGATTTCATCACACATTGGTTCTACATTAGAATCATACATAGTTTCATTCAACAATGCATTCTTTCACAAATTTGCGCAGCTATTACTTCATATATATATACATAATGTAATGGTTCAAACATAGTTTAAGTCGTCCAAATAGATTAGGCATTTATACATAAAGCCATCATCCATACATTTCTTTCATGACAAGTAACAAGTTTTGCAACCATTCATGTGTCATCTTTCAAAGCAAGAAAGTTCATTCAAGTTTCTTACAATACAAGCAAAGTTCATTAAGTCATCTTTCAACATTACTTTATAAGTAGCTTACTAGATAATCAAATCTTAACAATATGCACCGAAGTGCCAATATGTACCGTCGTACCAATATGTACCGTAGTGCCAATATGCACCGTAGTTCCAATATGAGCTCAAGATTCTAAGGCATGCCCTCCTATCTATCAAACTAGCTACCAAGGTTGTTGATTATCCATTTCATTTAAGCTTTATACATTTCATGATTCAATATAACATTATGCCATTCAAAGGCCAAGCCCTTAGGCTTATGGAGTCTTAACTCCCAATACATAACTATCCATATCATTCGATTCAATCAGCCATGTATAACATTCACAAACACAAAGCATATGTATGCATTGTGCGTACCTTATTCTCCAAGCAAGCATGCCATTTCATACCTTAGGCACAAGCAATGCACATGACAAGCATTTGATTACATTTGCTTAACCCCCAAGTAAACACAAAGATCATGGCATCAATCATGTTGTCATACATTTCATTCTTCCCTTAATTAGCCAAATATACTTTAAGTCATGTTACATGGCATTAACATTTCATTTAAGCAATAACAAGGTTGGTTAGGACCTAAGTCCCAACCCTAGGATAGTTACACTCTCAATACTCCTAGCAATTCAACTATCTTGGATCCAAATCCCTTTGCCTCTAGCTTTGGGATGTCCAATTCTATCCTCTTCTTCCACAATTTGCAGCCCTTGATCTAGCAAGCATAACATATATTATCAAAACAAGGACAATATCACACAATCATAGTAGCAATGTTATCACATTTTACCTAACATTTAGCTACTATGTTTATGCTTCTTTTTAATCATTTCTTACCAATTCAATTCCATATTGTTATTACTTCATTTTAATGCATAATTGGACAGGTTACAATGTCCCAAAACTGTTGTGGTTGAGAAATTACAAGTCTTGATTCATAATACCTATAGAGCATGTAGAATTGGAAACTATCTTAGATAGATACTCCTAGGATGGTGGCACTTTCCTTGTCTATTGTATGAAATGTATCTTATGTATTGTATAATCTAATTAATGTTTGATATTATAATGTGGGGATTGTTGCAATTGATCCATTCGAATGGATGTTTGGAGGTCAAATTATGTATGTATGATATTTGATTTATATGTCTTAGCCAAACAGGATGTTACCTCCGATTAGATCCTTGGATAATAAGATAAGTTGTAAATCCTTACATGTGATAGAGTAGCGCAATCTTGGATTTGGAAGCCTTCAATCAAGTTGTAGCAAGAACTAGGAGCTCTAGACTCAATCAAGGAAGTTTGGGCGGATCTGAAAATTCAAGAGAAAAGAGAAGGGATTTTCTTGAATTTTTCAGATTCAAGGCTGGAAATTTAAAGAAAGAAAGACGAGATGAAGGATTAGATGATAAGAAATAAGAATATAAATAAAAAGATGAGAAAAGATTAAGAAGAAGATAGGTAAAACAAATCTGAAAATCCAGCTTTGTTTATGGAATTATGGAAGATGGTGTGAAGGTTGAAGATGGCTTGTGAATTGTTGATGTTGTTTTGTCCTCGACACCCTCTTAGACTCAATTATCTAAGCAAGCAACCTCAAGTGGCTCTAACCCACCCTCCTAAACGCGATTATCTAGGCAAGCAAGAGTGTGAAGATGATCTTCCTCACAAGAACTCGTCGAACTTATGTTGAAGAAGACTTCGAAGGCACAAGTAATCAGCACTTGCAAAAACAAACTCACTAAATATTTCATAAATCAAAGAAAATCTGTCTTACAATGATGGAGGCTTCATCCTTTTATAGGTGAAGGATAGACAAAGTAATTTAACTTCTACTAAAACAAGGAAAACCTAGTCTAATTAAAAATAATAATAAAATAACAGCCTTTAAACTCCTTGTGCTTGTGTGGCAAGGAATAGGGTGATAAGGCAAGTGATAAGCTGATAAGGGCTGGGTGGCTGGTTCCTAAAGTATATAAAACCCTAAAAACATCAATTTAAATGATAATAAATATATTGGGCTAAGTTTAATTCGTCCAAAGCCTTATATGTTAGCTTTTGGGCTGAATTTTACAAAATCCCGTAATAATCCCGTATCCAGTTTTCTGCATGCGCAATCTTCAGTAAATTGGACGTATCTTGAGTTCTCGATGTCCGATTGACGCGTTTCAAGATGCATTGGAAAGGTAACTGAATGACGGACAATTTGTTAGGAGACAACTCAACCCAGAAATGCCTGGATCCCATCCGAAAACTCGTCGTAATTTAGCTGACTTTCCAGACTTCACAAAAGATTCAGTTTCTTGTCCAAAATGCATTGTTTTTGACCTCCTATGCGTGCATTGTTTTGGCCATTATTGTTTGCATCGAACAAATTCAGCTTCTTGTCCAATATGAGTAATTTAACCCTGCTCATGCATGTATCAACATGATTTATTGGAGTATATTGATTGACTTAATCGAATTGATATATATATATATATTAAATAAAATATGTGTAAATGATGCAAATAGGAGGGCTCGATATGTTAAAATGAGAATGTTAATGATCAAGTTTATGATTAACTAATAAGCTAAGGCTATTAATTAAGGAGTTCGAATGGTTCCTTAATTATCAAGACATGATAGTGTGTTTATTGGTTTGTGGTTTGAGTCACAGTAAAATGTTATAATTGATAAATGTTTAAGTTACATGGAACTGTTCGAATTGGTCATTTAATCCCTCTAATTCGAATTACATAATGAGTTAAGGTAATATAGTCTTGTTATATTGTAATTGCCGGTGAGACTTATCTTACTATGGTATAAATTGTGTTAAGATGTGTAGCTTGCTGAATAATCTGAGGTAATGATATTGATTAATACTTCATTGACGAGTCTTGGCTCAAGCAAGATATTAAGTTCGGTTTATTGCAAATTGAGTGATCACCGTAAGTGGTAATCTTGTTAATTTGATAAAACTTGAAGTAAAGAATGGAACGTGAAAACATAATATTATTTATGGTCAGTGTAAATAAAATTTGAAATTTTTTGGTTCACGTTTTCAGTTTTCTTTGCTGTAACATTCTCGATTCTGGTTTTTCTTCTAAACCGGGTTGAGGATGTTACAAATTGGTATCAGAGCATGGTTTAACCGATTCTCGGACTAACCATGGGCTCATTACGTTGTCTTAAGTCATTGTGCCACCTAGGAGTCTAAAATTTATGTTTTGTATTGACAACTCATAGTCAATATAATTTGTTTAGTTTGTTTAAAGGTTAGAATATAGGAACTATTTTGAGCTTGATAATACGGGCTTATTAGCATTAGAAAAATTAGCAGTGTGAAACTCATAATAGGTGAAAGTATTATGAGTATGATAAAACGAATTCGTTATTTCTAAAGAAATTCAAGAACGAATGGAGAATTGGGAAAGAACCATGTAGTAGTTAGGTGATTGCTTAAGTCTTGGTTCGAATTAAAGCCTAGGAAAGGTATGAAATCCTTCTTTCGTTCCCTTGCATGTATGATTGCCGTGGTAGTTTAAGGAGTGTAGTGAAAAGTAAATTTGATATGAGTTTGTCAAAGATATTTTATGCGTTAATAAGACAACAGGATGTCTGGAACATATTCGTCGGGATGATGAGGTCTCGGATGACTCCACTGGTAGTGGAGATTGGATAGTGATATGTATAGTAGTGGATTGTTTCGATAAAGGACACCAAACTGTTTGATTTCTTGATGAAGTTGTGGTTTTGGAATTTGGAAATAATTATAATCGGATTGGGTTATAAATGCTCTGTTGTTGTTGTGTCAATACATGTATACATGAATGTGTAAGTAGACTTGTGTGATAGGAATACACCAGACTGTTTGCTGGAAATGTAACTGTATTCTAAAATTACTTTGTAAAGATATTTGTACAGTATCAAAACTGATTTGGTTAGTTAAAAGAACTTAAAGATATATATTAATGGTTAATGGAATTGTCTGCTAATTAGAGTGAAAACTGAGGCCGTTCTAGTGACCTGAATTGTATGAACTTGTTAGATTGATTAATTAAATCTATAGTAATTCTCGAGACTGTTTCAGTTCAAGTGAATTGAAAGATTGTTAAACCAAAATTGTTCGAGATCCTGGTATTGTTGGGGTGGTGTATCTTAGGAAATTCCGAGATAAAAAGACTAGTTATTAACTATGTTGTGGTTACTTGTTAGTTAAGTCATGGTAATAGATGAGTTTGAGTAATCATCTGTCTATTGTTAAATTAACGATGTAATAAAATGCTTGCTTGATGCCTATGCCATGACTTGTATGCAATCAATGGATGGTAAGGAATGGATCCTATGTTCTAGAGGTTATAAAATGAAAATAAAGATTACTTTTTGTTGTGCAATGTTTGATTTAGTACTTGTGGTGAAGTAATGAGTACGTTTTAGACTTATTGATACATGTATGAGCGGGGTTAAATTACTCATATTGGACAAGAAGCTGAATTTGTTCGATGCAAACAATAATGGCCAAAACAATGCACGCATAGGAGGTCAAAAACGATGCATCTTGGACAAGAAACTGAATTTGTTTGTGAAGTCTAGAAAGTCAGCGAACTTGTGACGAATTTTTGGATGGGATCCAGGCATTTATGGGTCAATATGTCTTCTTTAAACTTGTCCGGCTGCAAATTATCTTTCCAACTCATCTTGAAACGCCTCAATCGGACATCTGGATCTCAAGATACATCTATTTTAGCGAAGACAACACATGCAGAAATTCCTATACGGGATTTTTGAATAATTACGAATTTTCAAGATTTTATTTGATTATTTATAATTTAAATCAATATAGGATTCTGCAATATCTATTAGGATCAGATTTATTTGACTAGGATTTTATTTTTTAGCATTTATTTATTATTAGAAGTTACTTATCTAATTAGGAGATTAGATTTTAGCATTTATTTATTGTATTTAATTCCTAAGTTTAGTAGGATTAAAACTTCTCCATGGCCTATATAAAGGAGGCTTCACCCACATTGTAATTTAGATTTCATTGATTAATAAAAAGTTCTCTTTGGAGATTTTAGTATTCTTTGAGTTTGCAAGTGTTCGGTAAACTTGTCTAGAAGCCATCTTCAACATAAGATCATCGAGTTCTTGTGAGGGAGATCATCTTCACACTCTTGCTTGCCTAGGTAATTGCATCTAGGAGGGTGGGTTAGAGCCGCTTGAGGTTGCTTGCTTAGATAATTGCGTCTAAGAGGGTGCCGAGGACAAAACAACAACTATCAATTCATCACGCCATCTCCACATATTCAAGCTTCCTCCATTGACGCCACCACCATAAGCAAATCTGAATTTTTAGATTTGTTCTTTATTTTGGGAAAATTCGTCAAATTCAAACGAGCGAATTTTGAGCTGAAAATTTACAGATCAGATCTACACCTTTGGAGGAGTCACCGCATAAAATTTCAAAATTTTTTGACATCGGGAACACCTCGAACGAAGTAGATCAACTTGCTGCAAAATTCTAGGGTTTTCGGGGTTTTTCTAATTTTCTTTCATTCTTAGCCATTAGTTTTCATTTGTTTTAGCTTTTATTGCTTCTTTCACATCCTCTAACACCTTCTTGTTTCCTTGTGTTAGTAGGACTAAAAGTTGCATACTCTTCTTTCTCCTTGCAACTATAATTCTATTGGTGTCTAACCATATCTTTGGACTCTTAAAGCAATTAGGATGTTTTATTCTCTTTTCAACACTCGTTATCGTATACCAATAAATATTTTTCGGTCACGATGTAAGATACAAGGTAATCTATGTTCTTTAATTATTGATGGTGACAGTCGTGTAAACTTAGTGAGTAGCTTCATTGTTGATGCACCGATCTACCATGCCAAGAACACCCTAAGCCGTATCATCTTAAAGGGTTTAATAGCGGACCAGATATGAAGGTAACCGAACGTTGTTTAATCTCTTTTACTCTTGGAAGCTATTGTGATGATGTACGGTGTGACGTGGTTCCTATGGAAGTCACTCACTTGCTATTAGGAAGACATTGGAAAAATGATCGGGGCGCTGTCCATCGAATCAATACAAATGGATACTCGGTTGTGCACCAAGGCCAGAAGCTCTCGTTTGCTACAATAGAGCCGGAAAAAGTAGATGAAGAAATAGCAAAAGCAAAAAAACAGTGTGAGAGGATAAAACGAAAAAGATTGGAAGCGCAAAAGGCTGAATCAATTGACCACACAAAGGCAACCAACCATGAAGACATCCCAAAACCAGAAGGTACACATGATTCTCTTCGTACTTCTACTTCTAGCATTTGTGCAAATGTTGATATTTGAGAAGAACCATCTCCCAAACAAAAGGATAGTGACAGTGAACACATTAGACAAGATAACAATGCTTATAATCCCTCGTGTGAAGTAGTAGGTCCACTTGCTATACTCTCATCACCTCCCCACGAAGAAAGTAAGTGTAATTCTAACCCTTCATTTGATTCTTGTCCTATCATTCCGTTAGAAACACTTTCTCCTCTACAGAAATTGTACATTGATGATAAATTTTATGAGAGAGATATGGGATGTGAGATACAAAAGACTGAGAGTAAAGAGGCCGAGAGTGAAAAAAGTCAAATTAATTGCCCAAATTTGGTGAGTGAAAATACATATGAGGTAAAAGTCACACAAAGCCCAAAAGAAAAAGACAAGAAAAAGAACGTGATGAGTGATTTTGTTTTGACTAGTCATTACAAATGTTCGAGTAGTGTTGTCTTATTTTTTCAGGATTTTGTTGAACCATTGAGAGGAGCTCAATTAGATCACTCCATATACAACAAAGAAGCCTTTTCAACTGAAGTTGATGATTGTTCTCTCATTACCGATTTAGATTCGAGGACGAATCATTTTGAGGAGTGGGGGAATGATACATGCATGAGCGGGGTTAAATTACTCATATTGGACAAGAAGCTGAATTTGTTCGATGCAAACAATAATGGCCAAAACAATGCACGCATAGGAGGTCAAAAACGATGCATCTTGGACAAGAAACTGAATCTGTTTGTGAAGTCTAGAAAGTCAGCTAACTTGCGATGAATTTTTGGATAGGATCCAGGTATTTATGAGTCAACATGTCTTTTTTAAACTTGTCAGGCTGCAAATTATCTTTCCAACGCATCTTGAAACGCCTCAATCGGACATCTGGATCTCAAGATACGTCTATTTTAGCGAAGACAACACATGCAGAAATTCCTATACGGGATTTTTGAATAATTACAATTTTTCAAGATTTTATTTGATTATTTTAATTTAAATCAATATAGGATTCTGCAATATCTATTAGGATCAGATTTATTTGACTAGGATTTTATTTTTAGCATTTATTTATTATTAGAAGTTACTTATCTAATTAGGAGATTAGATTTTAGCATTTATTTATTGTATTTAATTCCTAAGTTTAGTAGGATTAAAACTTCTCCATGGCCTATATAAAGGAGGCTTCACCCACATTGTAATTCAAATTTCATTGATTAATAAAAAGTTCTCTTTGGAGATTTTAGTATTCTTTGAGTTTGCAAGTGTTCGGTAAACTTGTCTAGAAGCCATCTTCAACATAAGATCATCGAGTTCTTGTGAGGGAGATCATCTTCACACTCTTGCTTGCCTAGGTAATTGCATCTAGGAGGGTGGGTTAGAGCCGCTTGAGCTTGCTTGCTTAGATAATTGCGTCTAAGAGGGTGCCGAGGACAAAACAACAACTATCAATTCATCACGCCATCTCCACATATTCAAGCTTCCTCCATTGACGCCACCACCATAAGCAAATCTGGATTTTTAGATTTGTTCTTTATTTTGGTTTGTTTTGTTTTTCTCTTTATTCGAATTTGTGCTACTCTATCACTTATCTTATGCGTGTTATGTGGGTATATTGAGGACATGATAAAGTTAAATAAATGAATAAATCGAGTAGGATGTTTGATATTGTTGTGATAAATATTTCATGATATTGGTGACAAATTTTAAATACCGTAGCTATAATTTGAACAAGGATTTGATTGTTTAAGTCTTATGACTTTCTATCATGAGAACTGGAGATCGTAATTTGTTTGGTGGATAAGTTGAATAAGTATTTTAGGAAATCCTTGCTAGACCTTCATCTTTTGAAATTGAGGTTGCTAAGGGATGAGTATTCTTGTTGTACATCTTAGGGAAAATTCGATGACGAATTTTTCTTATGGGGGGAGAATTGTAACATCCCAAAATATGGCCTAGTAGTATGTTATTAAAAAGTGGTAACTTAATTTGATATAATGATATGAACGTCAATGGCAAAGACCCAGAGAAGTACCCAGGTGGCCCCATTACTCGAGCAAGGGCCAAGGAGTTCCAAGCAGCCATGGAAAATATGTTTACATCAAGCTTGGGACGTGAGAAAGAAGAAATAATAAGGGAGGAACACTTTACTTTGCTTATGCATGAATTTGCATGAGTATTTAAAGTTTGCATAACATTCATTGCATTCAATAAACATGTTGTTCATTAAAGCATGCGTTGCATTTAAACATGTAGTTCATTTAGTTATACACTTCATTTAACTAAGTAGTTCATTGATTAAACTAGTTCATTCAAGATTATTAGTTCATTGAATAAAGTTAGTTCATTAATTAAACTAGTTCATTCATCAAACTAGCTCATTTATTAAACTAACTCTTAATTGTTTACATGCATGTTTTCAATTAAAGATTGAATAAAGTTTACCTTTGTGTCTAGGTGCATGAGGGAAGATGAACGGTTTTACCAGATGCAAGAATAATCAGCAGAATGTCTTCCAATTCTGGATGCGATACAGACGTGTTTGGATCCAGAAATCAATTGGACGTTATTCCTCCATCTCTTAGCTTTCCAATGCCTTTTGAATCACCTCAATCCGATATCGGGAGCTTGAGATACGAATGATTTATCAAGACAGTGCAGGCTGAAATTTTTATTACGGGAATTTTATGCATGGATGATTTGAATGAATTTGAGCCAAGGAAGAGTTCTTTCATCTTCTACCAAGAGACAAGCAATTGATGGCCATCTTAATTCAGCAAATTCAAGGCATTCAAGGTTGATGTTATCACCATTCAAGTGGGGTTTCAAAATTCATTGAGGAGACATGAAATGAAGGCTGGATGAAACTCACCTTTTATGACATTCAAGTCATATTAATCAGCTTGGAAGATGAAGAGTTGCACTTAAGCTGGACAGCAAGGATGTCTACATTCATCCTTGTCCACATTCATCCCCTTTCTCTTCATATGATAGCAAAACAAGGCAGCCCAAGAGTCCTTCTTAAATTGGACGAAAATATGACTAAATTCAACCTCAATTTGTCTAAACTAATCAGCTTTGAAGATGAGAAGAAAGGACAAAGCATTCATGTGTATTCAAGTGCATTAAGATGAGCATTCATCTTTCTTGTAACACCTTTTCATATTCTGCCTACCTCTACTATAAATAGGCATCTTTAGGATCATTGTAAGACACACTTTGAATATATAAAACATCTTTGAAAGATTGCTTTCATTCTTGTTCTCTTGTGGAACTTTATCGGCTTCAAGTTAGTCTTGTAGTCTTCATCCATTTCCCTTTTGTTATAGCGTTGGTTCCTAGCTCATCTATAGCTAGTGGGTCACGTTCCATATCCTACCACTTCATTTCCACTTTATTATATTGCTGGTTCCTAACTCTTTATAGTTAGAGGGTCACAATCCATCCTTTGAATTTCTTCATCTTAACGCCAACACCCCATCATCTTCACCTACATTTTCATCTTTTATTTTTTTTTCTTCCATAATCACAACTATCACTCTTCCTACACCCCTTCTACATATCTTTCGTACCATTATTTCTATTTCTTATTTATCTATTTCTACTTACATTGTTGTTTGAGTAATTTCAGAATACATTCAGAGCACTGCAGAGTTCTTACTAGAATCACGATCGGGCATTCACATATATGATTCAAAACTCATAGTCGAGATCATATCATTTGGTATCAGAGCTTAGACGATTCAGTAAGCGTATTATTTTTCTCTCTCCAGGGTTAATAAAAAAAATCAAAAAAAAAATCTTAAAGAGGGAGGGAGCAATCTATTCTTGTTTAAAAAAAAATTACAATACATCATTTCTTATTGCTGAATTACAAATTCCTTTACCTATTCTTAGTAATTCTTTCTTTTTGAAGCCATTATCCTTTTATTATTCATCATTCTCCTACCAAGCTAGAATTGTTTCAGCCGAAGTCCACGAGACACTTGTAAGCCTTGAGGAAGTTCCCAAAAGGACTTGAAAATAAAGCACGAGTGGTAAAAGGCATGAGTGTGCATTAAGGGGAAAAGCCTAACCCGAGTGAAACACGAGTGTGAGTGCATTTTCTTTGGAGTGGAAAGGTGAGATTTTGTGTTAGTAAGGTTTAATTTCTTTTGTTTCTTTATCTAACATGTCACAAAGATCTGGTCATAGTGGTGAAGGAGTTCCCAATTTGCAAAATCAGGCTATGCTTCAAGCAATGGCCAAAATGATCCAAGAGCAATTGGAGCCCCTAATTGAACGAATAGACCAGCTTGAAATTTCACAAGCTAATCAGGGTAATGAGGAGTATCTGAAGAAGTTGAAGTAGATGATGTGCAAGATCAAGTATCCCAACATAGCATGGTACAACAAGGCCAGAGAGCTCGACCACGAGTAGACGATAATCTCAGCAACATCAAGATTATCATTCCTCCTTTTCAAGGAAGAGCGGATCCCGAAAACCTATCTTGCATGGGAAAAGAAGGTTGAGCACATTTTTGAGTGCCATAACTATTCAGAGCTTAAAAGGTAAAACTCGCTGCCATTGAGTTTACGGATTATGCACTAATATGGTGGGATCAATTGACATCAAGTAAGAGACGCAATGGAGAACATCCTATCACTACATGGGATGAAATGAAAGCGGTAATGCGAAGGCGATTCATTCCAACCCACTACCATCGAGAGTTATTCAACCGTCTTCAAAATCTTTCACAAGGTAACCGAAGTGTTGAAGATTACTACAAAGAGATGGAGGTGTCCATGATTCGAGCCAACATCGACGAGGATCGAGAAGCCACAATGGCAAGATTCCTAGCGGGACTAAATCCGGACATTGCTAACGTGGTCGAGTTGCAACATTATGTGGAGATGGAAGACATGGTGCATATGGCCATGAAAGTGGAAAAACAGCTCAAAAGAAAGGGTGCCACACGATCTTATGGGAGTTCAACATCAAAATGGGGGCAAAGTTCATACAAGAAGACTCCTCCAATACCGTCCCACGAAAAAGGAGGACCACCGAAAGGAAGTAAGCCCATTGCGAAACCAGCAAGGGTAAGACTACCGCTACTCCAAATCGTTCCCGTGACATACAATGTTTTAAGTGTTTGGGGCGTGGACACATTGCAAGCCAATGTCCGAACCGCAACACCATGCTTCTTCAAGATGATGGAGAAGTTGAATCGAACAAGAAGAGGATGAGAATGAAGATGTTGCCATCGAAGAAGAAGAATTAGAGTATGGCGTGGAAGGAGAGGTTCTTGTTGTCAAAAGAAGCCTAAACGCACAATCCGTTGGAGGAAATGAACAACGAGAAAATATCTTCCATACTCGTTGCCATGTTGGAGGAAAGGTATGCTTTGTTATTATTGATGGTGGTAGTTGCACTAATGTTGCTAGTACCTTAATGGTAGATACACTTGGCTTGGCAACAACAAAGCATCCACAACCTTATAAGCTACAATGGCTCAACGATGGAGGAGAGAACTCAAGGTGACCAAACAAGTTCGAATTGTTTTCTCTATTGGGAAGTACAAAGACGAGGTATTATGCGATGTCGTTCCAATGCATAAGCCATTTATTACTTGGAAGGCCTTGGCAATTTGATAGGCGAGTGATCCATGACGGGTATACCAACCGTATACGTTCACCCATGAAGCAAAGAAGATCACTTTAGCCCCACTTTCTCCAAAACAAATACATGAAGACCAAATTTTATTGAGAGGAAAAATTGAAAAAGCCAAAGAGAGAGAGACCAAAATGGAGGTAAAAGCAAAGGAGTGTGATCAAAATGAGGGAAGGAAAATCAGCATTCTTTCTAAAAGAGAGAGTTGAAAAAGAGTTTAATGACAGCAAAGGAAGCACTTGTGCTCATGTACAAGGAAAATTTCTTGAATACTAACTACCTTGATCAAAATTTGCCTGCTTTTGTTGTGTCTTTATTGCAGGAGTTTGATGACCTATTTCCGGAGGAAATACCAAGTGGGCTGCCACCTATTCGTGGCATAGAACATCAAATAGACTTTGTTCCCTGAGCCGTCATTCCAAACCGACCAGCGTGCAAGCAACCCCGAAGAAACTAAGGAGTTGCAAAGGCAAGTATCTGAGTTGATGTCAAAAGGCTACGTGAGGGAAAGCCTTAGCCCATGTGTCGTGCCGGTTCTACTTGTGCCAAAGAAGGATGGAACTTGGCGCATGTGTGTGGACTGCCGAGCGGTAAACAAAATTACGGTAAAGTATTGTCACCCTATTCCTCGCTTAGATGACATGTTAGATGAGCTTAGTGGTTCTAACCTCTTTTCCAAGATTGATCTTAAAAGTGGTTACCACCAAATACGAATGCGGGAAGGTGATGAGTGGAAAACAGCATTCAAAACTAAGCAAGGCCTTTATGAGTGGTTGGTTATGCCTTTTGGCTTAACTAATGCTCCAAGCACGTTTATGAGGTTTATGAATCATGTTCTTAGGCCATTCTTGGGTAAGTTTTGTGTGGTTTACTTTGATGACATTCTGATCTATAGTAAAACCATGGAAGAACATGTTCAACATTTAAGGTCAGTTTTGCTAGTTTTGAGGAAGGAAAAACTGTTTGCTAACTTACAAAAATGTACATTTTGTCTTGACAGGGTTGTTTTCCTAGGTTTCGTTGTGAGTTCCAAGGCTTGGAAGTGGACAAAGAGAAGGTTAAAGCCATTGAAGAGTGGCCACGACCAGCAAGCATTTCTCAAGTTAGGAGCTTCCATGGACTTGCAAGTTTTTATCAAGATTCGTCCCCAACTTCAGCACCATAGCCGCCCCACTAACAAGTGTTATTAAGAAGAATTCTAAATTCTTTTGGGGGGAAGATCAAGAGAAGTCCTTTAATAGCATTAAAGATTGTTTAATACATGCCCCTTTACTTGCTCTACCTGATTTTAATCTAACTTTTGAAATTGAATGTGATGCATCAGGTGTAGGAATTGGAGCAGTTTTGTCTCTCAAGGTGGACGTCCTATAGCCTATTTTGGTGAAAAATTAAGTGGAGCTACGCTTAATTACCCTACCTATGACAAGGAGATGTATGCTCTTGTGAGGGCAATGGAAACATGGCAACATTACCTTTGGCCTAAGGAGTTCATCATTCACACTGATCATGAGGCATTGAAACATATCCGGGGCAGCATAAACTCAACAAAAGGCATGCCAAATGGGTGGAGTTTCTTGAAACTTTCCCATATGTTATCAAGTACAAGAAAGGTAAGGAGAATATAGTTGCCGATGCATTGTCACGGAGGTATATTCTTTTAAACACTTTGGAATCTAAGTTATTGGGTTTTGTTTTTATTAAAGACTTATATGTCTCTCGACTGATTTTGGAGAGATTTACAAAGCTTGTGAGAAAGGGTCAATTGAAAAATACTATAAGCATGATGGTTTCCTATTTAAGGAAGGAAGACTATGCATCCCTCAAGGTTCCATGCGTGAATTGCTAACTAAGGAACTCATGGAGGAGGATTAATGGGACATTTTGGGATAGCAAAGACTTTGGCTATACTTCAAGAGCACCTATATTGGCCTAAAATGAAACGAGATGTGGAGAGGTTGTGTGAGCGATGCATCACTTGCAGGAAGGCCAAATCTAAAGTCATGCCACATGGACTTTACACACCACTACCCATACCGGAAGCACCATGGATGGATATTTCAATGGATTTTGTGCTAGGGCTTCCACGTACCAAGAATAACAAAGATTCCATCTTTGTAGTTGTGGATAGATTCTCCAAAATGGCTCATTTCATTCCCTGTAACAAAACTAATGATGCCTCACATATTGCTACTTTGTTTTTCAGGGAAATCTTAAGGTTACATGGCATACCAAGAACTATTGTGTCTGATCGGGATGTGAAGTTCTTAAGTCACTTTTGGAGAGCCCTATGGAGTAAGATTGGTACTAAGTTACTATTCTCCACCACTTGCCACCCTCAAACGGATGGCCAAACTGAAGTGGTGAACCGAGTACTTTCTATGTTACTTGATCCATCATTAGGAAGAATTTGAAAACATGGGAGGAGAGTTTACCACATGTGGAGTTTGCATACAACCGTTCGATCCATAGTACTACAGGGCGACGCTTTTTTGAAGTGGTGTATGGATTCAATCCATTAACACCGATAGACTTGTTACCATTACCCGCTGATCAAATTGTGAATAAAGATGGACTTAATAAAGCTGAATTTGTTAAGAAGCTTCATCAACAAGTGCGGGAGAACATTGAAAAACGAACCAAGCAATATGAGCAGCAAGCAAATAAGGGTCGAAGCGAATTTCCTTTGAGCTGTGGGATTGGGTGTGGCTGCACATGAGGAAAGAAAGGTTCCGGCTCAACGAAAGTCCAAATTAATGCCTCGGGAGATGGACCATTCCAAATAGTCAAGAAGATCAATGACAATGCCTATCAATTAGATCTTCCGGTGAGTTTAATGTTAGTGCAACCTTCAATGTTGCTGCTGACCTATCTCCTTATGATGTAGATGACGATTTGGGGACAAATCGCCTTAAAGAGGGAGGGACTGATATGAACGTCAATGGCAAAGACCCAGAGAAGTACCCGGTGGCCCCATTACTCGAGCAAGGGCCAAGGAGTTCCAAGCAGCCATGGAAAATATGTTTACATCAAGCTTGGGACGTGAGAAAGAAGAAATAATAAGGGAGGAACACTTTACTTTGCTTATGCATGAATTTGCATGAGTATTTAAAGTTTGCATAACATTCATTGCATTCAATAAACATGTTGTTCATTAAAGCATGCGTTGCATTTAAACATGTAGTTCATTTAGTTATACACTTCATTTAACTAAGTAGTTCATTGATTAAACTAGTTCATTCAAGATTATTAGTTCATTGAATAAAGTTAGTTCATTAATTAAACTAGTTCATTCATCAAACTAGCTCATTTATTAAACTAACTCTTAATTGTTTACATGCATGTTTTCAATTAAAGATTGAATAAAGTTTACCTTTGTGTCTAGGTGCATGAGGGAAGATGAACGGTTTTACCAGATGCAAGAATATCAGCAGAATGTCTTCCAATTCTGGATGCGATACAGACGTGTTTGGATCCAGAAATCAATTGGACGTTATTCCTCCATCTCTTAGCTTTCCAATGCCTTTTGAATCACCTCAATCCGATATCGGGAGCTTGAGATACGAATGATTTATCAAGACAGTGCAGGCTGAAATTTTTATTACGGGAATTTTATGCATGGATGATTTGAATGAATTTGAGCCAAGGAAGAGTTCTTTCATCTTCTACCAAGAGACAAGCAATTGATGGCCATCTTAATTCAGCAAATTCAAGGCATTCAAGGTTGATGTTATCACCATTCAAGTGGGGGTTTCAAAATTCATTGAGGAGACATGAAATGAAGGCTGGATGAAACTCACCTTTTATGACATTCAAGTCATATTAATCAGCTTGGAAGATGAAGAGTTGCACTTAAGCTGGACAGCAAGGATGTCTACATTCATCCTTGTCCACATTCATCCCCTTTCTCTTCATATGATAGCAAAACAAGGCAGCCCAAGAGTCCTTCTTAATTTGGACGAAAATATGACTAAATTCAACCTCAATTTGTCTAAACTAATCAGCTTTGAAGATGAGAAGAAAGGACAAAGCATTCATGTGTATTCAAGTGCATTAAGATGAGCATTCATCTTTCTTGTAACACCTTTTCATATTCTGCCTACCTCTACTATAAATAGGCATCTTTAGGATCATTGTAAGACACACTTTGAATATATAAAACATCTTTGAAAGATTGCTTTCATTCTTGTTCTCTTGTGGAACTTTATCGGCTTCAAGTTAGTCTTGTAGTCTTCATCCATTTCCCTTTTGTTATAGCGTTGGTTCCTAGCTCATCTATAGCTAGTGGGTCACGTTCCATATCCTACCACTTCATTTCCACTTTATTATATTGCTGGTTCCTAACTCTTTATAGTTAGAGGGTCACAATCCATCCTTTGAATTTCTTCATCTTAACGCCAACACCCCATCATCTTCACCTACATTTTCATCTTTTATTTTTTTTTTCTTCCATAATCACAACTATCACTCTTCCTACACCCCTTCTACATATCTTTCGTACCATTATTTCTATTTCTTATTTATCTATTTCTACTTACATTGTTGTTTGAGTAATTTCAGAATACATTCAAAGCACTGCAGAGTTCTTACTAGAATCACGATCGGGCATTCACATATATGATTCAAAACTCATAGTCGAGATCATATCATATAAAGATGTCTTAAAAATTTTTGGGACTGTTTTTGAGTAATTTAATATGTTATGGACTATTTGGGTGGAAGTAAACGTATGCTTTGAATTAAAATATAAACCGGGATTGTTTTAGTGATTTGAATTGAGTAACATGTGTTAGTTTGGTTAATTAAAACCGTATAAGCTCTCGGAAACTGTTTTGGATTCCTTGTATTCTGTGAGCATGATTGAATCTAGTTTTATGATTTCTTGATCATAAAGGACTGTTTCTAAAAAGAACAAGGTAAGTGTATGTGTAGTTTGAACAGACTTGAGTAAAATTGAAAGCTTAGAAATCATGGTACTGATTTAAGGAGTTAAAATCAGGGAAGGTCAAAACTGTTTTAAAATCTGCAATAGCAGTCACTTTGAAAAATTGTTATAAATTGTATCAGTGGAATTAGATCCTATAATTTATGTGGTTGGGAGGCTTGTCATGTCTAGTTTCGTTTAAAACAAACGAAACTAAAATTCGAGCTTATAACAGCTTGTAGAGACAATTGTTCAAGTCAGTGTAAACTGTCTGGTGGCAGAATTATGTCTCTTTAGATTAAAAACTTTATTATTTCATAAGGATTAAAAATGCAAGGTCTATATGGTTAGAAAGCTAGTTGAGTCAGCTTTCCGGTGGTGTAAACGGTTTGAAATTCCAATCTAGGGATTGGAAGTTATGAAAGTTTAACCGAGTATTGCGCAGTCTGCCCGGCAGCAGCAACCATATAAGATATTTAGAAAATATCATGGAAAAACATGAATGTAAGAGGACTGTTTGGATAATGTTAAAGTGTGTATATGTATTACATGTGTTGTTATACCTATACATGATCATCTAGGGACCGTTTTAATAAGTTATGGGCTGTTTTGATGCTATTGAGTACACCTGCTTGAATTGGACAGTTTTGAATGTATATAATTACATTTAGGGGGCTGTTATTGTTAGGATTTTGTTTAGACTGGTATTAATGATTTGTTATTCCTATTTTGAGGTACTTTTGGTGATATAGAATGCTATGGAAGGGAGTGGTGAAAAGAAGCATAGGCTAGGGGATCGGGTATTCCATAATGTTGGAATATAAGGTGAGTGTAGTTATGTTTGACTCGGGTAACACGGAGTTATCCCGATGTTTAATTCGTTTTTATTAAGATTATGTATTGATTGATTATGAATGAGATACATTACATGCACATTGTGAAAAAGGCTCAAATAGAGCTAATTGATGATGAGCATACATTCATAGCATGACATTCATGTTTTGATTTGAATGATATTGCAATTGTTGTGTTTAAAATGCCTTGTTATGTTTGAATGATTGGCTATGGAATGTCTTTGATATTGATAAGAACTGTTTACTTGTAATAAGCCTGGATTAACTTACTAACTAATGGCAATAAGATTTACAATGAAAGACTAATTAGTTAACTCTAAGGAGTTAAGAAGTAAGGAAGCTTGAATGATGTTATAAGTTATTGAAACAAAGAGATAAGCAAGGTTACTTGTAACCTAAGAAATCCTTGTTAACTTTAAAAGTAAAGTTACTTGTACAATAAGCAACTTCCTGAATGAAAAAACTAAGATAAAACATATAAGTTGCCCCTGTAAATGGAAGACCTTGGATATATTGGTTTATGCCTAAAATGTTTGGACTAAGGTCATTATTATTAAGATCGAATGATCTTTTAGTACCTCTGGTACTCTTGTTTAAGAAATTGCTCAGGGAATGCCCTTTTGTTATGTTTCGATATTAGCCATTGCTATGTGCTCTGAGCTAAGTATTGCTTGGATTCTTGTTATCCATCACCAATAGTGATCCAAGGCAAACCTGTAAAAGATATGAATTGAAAGTTATTAAGCAAAGAATTCCAAAAGAGATATGATCAAATATTTTGAATTGATAGCTCTTGGTGAGCATTAAATTGATAGCTCTTAGTGAGCATAATGTTATAAGAGGCTCTTAGTGAGCATCAAGTTATGAACGGCTCTTGGCGAGCATAAAGTTATGAAAGGCTCTTGAAGAGCATAAGATGATAAGACTCTCAATGAGTATAACAAGATTTACGTTTCACAAGTCTTTAAATAAACTTCTAAAATAAATCTTTAATATAGACATCATCATAATAAGTTAACTTCAATGCTTATAAATCTTGTATGATTACTTTTGATGTTTGATGATCATTGCGTGTATATCATTAGTTACTACCTCACTTAGGCAATGTAAGCCTAATGAACTTCATCTTCATGCATATGCAGGACTTATAAGCTTGAGTTTGATCGCAATCAAGGGATTTCAATTCACATCTCAAGATACATATGTATTGTCTCATTACCATATGTACAAACTCCTAGGATGGTGGCACACTAGTATATGTATAAGCATATATATTAACTTCCTTTGGACATGTAAAGTAAATTAAGTTTATAAGTACATATATATGGTTTTAAAACTTATGCTTTAGTTCGGTTGGATGTTTTAATATGCTTGGCTTATGATGTTTTAGAATGATCAATGATTACATGAGCTAGTATAAAGAAAAATATGACAACTCGATTGATAGTTGCTTAATTTATAAGTTCAGTTCAATGCACCTCGTATTACTTATGAAGTTAATTAAACCACGTTGGCATGTGATTAAATACTTAAGATGTTCAAGTTTGTGATAGATCTATCATGATTTTGATTGGTTGTTGGATTCGTATGCTTTGGTTTAGTGAGTGCTCGAAAGGTCCTTAGCATATGGGTGAATTCTAATGGTTTATAATGAATTGATCTTGTATGTCACTTTGTCTTGGTATGATAATTGGACGATCGCTTAATGAATAAGATACGCTTTATAGAGTCATCACTTGTATAGATAAGAAATGCCTAAATTGCTTAGATGATATGAATGGCTACATAAATATCCATGATTGAATGTGCAGTTTTGAATGGTTGTATTGTAAGATGAGTCTTAAAGACCATTTTGTGTTAATACATGATTAAGTGAACTTTTTCAATATATATAAGGCTTAGATGGTAGATGTCTAATATGTTAAATGATTCAAACAGAAAATGAAGGTTTATAAGAACTATGAGTCAATTAATCTAAATATTTATGGTTGTTTGTATGATGTTCGATCTATTGATTGAAGTATAAGTGTAATTTTGATTGTTAAATAATCGAATGTTAAGTTAGAACTTGAAATGGGGAGTTCGAATAGTTCCTTGCCTATCAAACTATGTTAATGGGTCATTGAATACAACTGGTAATTTTGATTACGAATAGAAATGTTTGATAACTCTTTTCCTTGGGAATCTGATTGATGAACATGATATGTTGTTAAGAGAACAATATGGAAATAAAGAATTACATTGATTGTATCTTGATTGTTCATTATTGTGGCATGTATAATTTAAGAATAATCCATGACAATAAGTAATTAAGCAAATTATTCAAATAGTTGTTGCTCATGAAGGTGATGGTTGTATTACTAGATACTCTAGTAGCTTGAATGTTTGGAAATGGGATAATAAATCTTGATAAAGATTGTGAGGAAAAATCAATTGTAATCACATGGAATCTATAACACCCCCTACCCCGGTTAGTAGCAAGCCGGTCCGGGAGCGTTACCAAGCAAGAACATTACAAGCAATAACAAGACAAGAATAGGTTAATTCATCCCTATTAGATGAGTTACTTAACTAGTAAGCAACCAAGCATACTTAACTTATCAAGCATGCAATATCATATTTTGTTTACAAGTCATTATAGGTTACTACTTCAACAATTCAATTAACTTCATCATACCACTATCATTCGAATGGCCTAAGTATGCAAACATGCTTCCATTTCATTTCATTCTTCCTTAGATTGATACATGTAATATTTCATACTAAATTACTAAACATGATCATTTGAACACACAATTTGTAACACCCCAAATTCTAACTTAGAAGTATTGGAACTAAATTGTATAAGTTGATAGCTTAATTGAGCTAAATTGAATAGTTAAGGGCCTAATTGAAAGAATGTATGAAATAAATGACCAATTTAAAGTAACTACATTGAATTAAACAAGAAAGAAGAGGAATGCATGATAAACTTCATGGTTCTCTTTTTTGCCCTTGACTAATTACATGATTAGTAACTAATTAAGGGATAGTTTAGTAACTTCCTAAATCCACTAATGTGGATAACCACATGCTCATCATCTTCTTCAATTGACTTTGCTGAAATAGAGAGAAGAAATAGAGAGAAGGAAGCTTAGGAAAATCAGCCATTGAAGAGGAAATTTAAGCTTGCATGTGTTGTGATTTTTCATTGAAATTAAGCTAGAAGCAAAGTAAGTATAATTCTTCTTGTGTTTAATTGAATAGGCAACTATGATTGTGGAATTGGACTGATTTTGATGATGTTATATGAATTAGACATTGAATATGTTGTTAGGTGATTGAATGATTATAGAATTATGCAAAATTGAAGAATGAACATTAGGTACAAAGCTGAAATCATGTGTTTGTGATTGCGTAATAAACCTAGGTTGCTGGAAAATTGAATTGTGATATTGAAATGGAAATTGAATGATTAGAACATAAAATTGAGTTATGGAATTAATGGATTGATGATGATCATGAATAGTAATGTATAGAAGGTGTTAAACAAATTGAATTAGATGCAAACAATGCTGGAAATGAAGGATGAAAGCATGAACATAGTTATGTAACATAGAAAGAAACTGTTTTGTGGAATTGAAATTGAGTAAACATGCAAGATTAGGCTTTATAACCAACCTACTCTGTTCTGGAAGCATTGATTAATGTACTAGCATGGACCTAACATGTTTATGATATCATATGAAATGAATTATAGGACCAAAACCTTGGTTAAAATGAATTAAAATGTGATTAGATGCAATCTGCCCAGAATTGCTCTGTTTTGGGCAGTCACTTTGAAAATTCACCAAAAATTGTATAGATTGAATTCAGGGGTGAAATTTTAATGACATGATCCTTGTAATGTCTATTTTCATTAGGTGAAAAACAGAATGGAAAAATGGGTCCTATCCTGGAAACTGTAAATAGGAATTGCTGGACAGTGCAAACTGTCCAGGCAGTGTAAATGCCCTGTCTTTGAACAATAAACTGTATTAATTGGCTAAGAACTAAAAGGCAAGTCTTACATGGTCTTATGGGAAATTTTGTTATCTTTCCAACGGTGTATAGTAATTGAAATTCCGACGTACGGATTAAAAGATATGGCCATTTAAAGGGACAGTGTGCAAACTGCCAGGCAGCATTGTCCTGGGCAGTTTGGGACTGTTTTTACACCCAAATGTAATCTGTTTCCAAAACAGTTTTGGGACATTGTAGTCTGTCCAATTATGGTTTAAAATGAAGTAATAACAATGTGGAGATAAATTGGTAAGAAATGCTTAAAAGGAAGTATAAAAACAGTAGCTAAATGTTAGGTACATTGTGGTCACATTGCTACTATGATTGTATGATATATGTTGTACTTGTTTTGATGAAATGTGTATGTGTTATGCTTGCTAAACCAAAGGCATCAAATTGAGGAAGAAAAAGGAAATCATTCAATGGCTAAGAACAAGGGGATAGCCATACAAGATAATTGCTACCTTGCTTGGATTGTATTGTGAGTGTAGTTATCTTTAGGGTTAGGACTAGGTTCTAACCATTGCATTCTTATTACATTCTTGTCATGATAATGAATCTAAGGATGAACTTGACTTAATAAGGGAAGGATGATTAAAGATACACATGAAACATGATCCTAGTCTTATGTACATGCCTATTCGAAATGCTTATGCATGATTGGTGATAACTTGGTTGCTTGGATGTGCTATGATACAACATGTTTGAATGCTAATGACTTGGTTGAGATATGATGATCTCATTTTGATGAAATGAATCTTGAAACCACTTGACTTGTGAGCTAAGGCTCAATAGCCTAAGGGCTTAACATGAAATGATCTTGATTGACATGAACATGATCTTGAACATGATAACTTGAATAAATGGTAATTCGAACAACCTTGGTAGCTTGTTGGATTAGGTAGAAAGGCATGCCTTAGAGTCTAGAGCTCATTGTGTATGGGTGGACTACGGTCCAGGGCTAAGGCCCCTATTTGGCGATAGACGGAGGGTACGTATGTGGTCTTTGGCGACAGTAAGAGGGTTGACCAGCACTTCGGTGCATATTGGCACTTCGGTGCATATTGTTAAGATTTGATTATCTAGTAAGCTACTTACCAAGGAATGTTGAAAGATGACTTAATGAACATTGCTTGTATTGTAAGAAACTTGAATGAACTTTATTGCTTTGAAAGATGACACATGAATGGTTGCAAAACTTGTTACTTGTCATGAAAGAAATGTATGGATCATGGCTTTATGTATAAATGCCTAATTGTTAATTTGATGATTGGTTGTTTTTCCTTTAAGCATGTTATTCGAATGGATTATGAAAACCATGATGGATTGTTGTTAAGTTGATTGCATGACATGTAAAAGATGCCTAAGTTACCCTATGTAATTCGAATAGCATATGTATTGTATTGATGGTCTTGATTTCTTGAAAACATGAAAACTTGGATGTGTATACTTTGAAATTGACTAGACTTAGTGTTACCCCACTAAGTACACATCTTGTACTTACCACTCTACTATCCATTCTTCCCATAACAGATTAAAGAATACTTCAAGATGATATCTTGGGTTTGAAGCAACACTTGAGGCAAGCTTGAAAGTATGAATTCATACTCATTGTATACTCCTAGTTTGGTGGCACTAGATTTTGTATTAGGTAGCTTTGATCATGCATTTGATTATGTGCATAAGACTAGTTTATGAAATGTTTTGATGTGCCTATTATGTAATCTATTTGGATGACTTAAACTATGTTTGAACCATGATATTATGTATATATATATATATGAAGTAATAGCTGCACAAATTTGTGAAAGAATGCATTATTGAATGAAACTATGTATGATTCTAATGTAGAACCAATGTGTGATGAAATCTTGTTTAATTTGAATGCTAAACCTATGTTGTATGTTCATACATTTGCTCCTATGTCCATTGACATGATTCGGCAAGGATAAGATTGAGGCTAAGGTATGTCAATCATGCATTAACAATGTATAAACCAAGTATGCTATGAAATGTGATGACTTGATTGTAAAGAAACAAATGAAATATATTAGGAATACCATGTTGTTCGAATGGATGCATGAATGTATAACAAGATATATGTTAGATGCTTTGTGTTGATCATGTTAATTGGTTGATGAAGTAGTAACTTGAGGTGCAAGTAAGTTAGTTTAAGCATGTTTAGTGATCACATACATGTTTTCGAATAATGTACATGAAATAGAAGTAAGAATGAAAGTTATACCATGTATAGTAGTAACTTAAAAGTGTAGTATGCCACACTTGTATTTGTAGTTTGAATGATATATTTAATTTGATTGAATTGGTAATATGATAATAGTAACTTGCGCAACAAGGCAAGTATCCTAAGGTTACTTGTTCGACAAGTAACCTATCTATTGCTTTGCTTTTGTTCCGGTAACGCTCCCAAATCGGGTTACGGCTAACCCGGGGATGGGGTGTTACACAGTGAACTTTTTTCCTGATTCTGGTTGTATAAGGACTGGGGCATGAGTCAAGGCTTGCTTAAGCTGGTCGAAACTTCTCTGTTGTTTCTCTGATCATTCGAATGGTTCATCCTTTCAAAGAAGCTTGGTCAAGGGTGTGGCTAAGGTTGAAAATCCCTTGACGAATCGTCGATAATAGCCCGCTAAACCAAGAAAGCTTCTGACCTCACCTACATTTCTCGGAGGTCTCCAATCCAAAATAGATTGAATCTTCTTTAGGTCTACTTTGATCCCTTATACCGAGATGATATGTCCGAGAAATGAAACTTTTGATAACTAGAATCACATTTGGAGAACTTTGCAAATAGTTGACGTTCTCGGAGAGTTTGTAAAACAATTCGGAGGTGTTTAGCATGTTCTTCCTTATTTCAAGAATAGACCAAGATGTCGTCTATGAATACTACCATGAATTCATTAAGATACGGCTTGAATACTCAATTCATGAGGTCCATGAATGCAGCTGGGGCATTGGTTAACCAAAATGGCATTATGAGGAATTCATAGTGACCATATCGAGTTCGAAAGGCTATCTTGGTTACATCTTCTTCTTTCACCCTCATTTTGTAATATCAGATCGAAGATCGATCTTTGAAAACACTGCAGCATCTTTAAGTTGATTAAATAGATCTTCAATCCTTGGCAAAGGATATCAATTCTTGATAGTGAGCTGGTTCAATTGTCGATAATCAATACGATGTCTCGTCGTGCCATCTTTCTTCTTCACAAACAAGACAGAAGCACCCCAAGGAGATGAGCTAGGTTGGATGAAACCCCAGTCTTGTAACTCTTGAAGTTGCTTTTGGAGTTCTTTAAACTCAACTCGTGCCATCCAATAGGGCGTAATGGATACCAGATTCGTTCCAGGTTGAAGATCAATCCCAAACTCTACTTCTGTGGTTGGAGGGAGACCAGGGAGTTCCTCGGGAAAAATATCAATGAATTCGGATACAACAGGGATAGTTGACAATCCAAAATCGTATTCATCTCATTTAATCATAGCAGCAAAGATGGATGTAGGTTTCTTATCAATAAAAAGGATGGATTCCTTTCCTAGACCTCAGAGATAAAGTCTCCGATTTTGGCAATCTACCCAAGCTTGGTGTTTCCCTAACCAATCTAGTCCCAGTACTAGATTAAGTTCACAAGATGGCAAGACATATAGATCAATAGGGAAATGTATATTTTGAATGATTATGGGACATTCCTTGCAAAGGAAGTTAATGGATGTGATTCCCCCTATATGGTTCGAAACTACAAGGCCTTTATCAATAGTTTCAGGTTTCAATTTCAATTTAGCAATCAAAGATGCGCTAACAAAAGAATGGGTAGACCCTGAATCAATTAAAGTATAAGCATGACTTGAATTTAATTAAACAGTACATGCGATGACATCGAGAGACTCTTCGTCTTCCTTTCCCCAAATGTGATAGATTCGAGCAGGGGTTCAAGACTTCTGATGTAGAAGCCGATTGCTAACCTCTACCCTTGTTTTGATTTACCGTTTGAGCTTGACTAGGGCCTTTGCTACGATTGGAAGGTGTGGCACTAGCATTTACCAGGGCTCGAGTTGGAAGCTTGTTAGGATTTTGAGGACAATCCTTGATGTAGTGATTCGAGCCTCCCCACAAATAACACAAGTTGGATTGAGTTTTACACTGACCCGAGTGAAGCTTTTGGCATAACATGCAAGTAGGGGCTTGAGTAAGTTTTCCAGGATTCCCCGTGCTATTAACAGAGATAACCGGGGCTGAGGGCTTGGATACCGATAGGGGTCTCAGTATGTAGTTACTTTTCTGAGCAAGAGTGAAGGTTGAAGAGCTTTCTTTATGATACTTAGCTTTCTTAGACTGCCAATGAGGCTTATCATCATGCTTGGATCTCTTATCATTCCGGTGGCTACCACCCATTTAATTCTCTCGAAACTTTCATCTTTGCCTCGATTGTAGTGGCTCGATTAACCATATTTTGGAAATCTGTAATCCCCAGGGCCGTAAAGATGGGGCTTAGTTCGTGGTTGAGATGATCAATGAACATTCTACACTTGTCTACATCGATCTTTATATACTCCAAGCTATACTTGCAGTACTCGTAGAAATCACTCACATATTGCTCAATGGGTTTGCCACCTTGCTTCAAGTACAAGAAACGCTTCCGACGCTCGGCTAGGTATTACTCACTGATATACTTCTTCTTAAATTCATTGAGAAAGAATTTCCAAGTAACGGTGTCAGCAGGGGTAGTCAAGGTTGTGGTTTCCAACCAACTTAAGGCTTCATCTACCAAGAGAGCTATGGCACATTCAAGTTTGTGTTCATCAGAACACGAAAGTTGTTTAGTGAGTATTCGAGTAATAGCCTCTAACCAGTACTCAGCCACTTCAGGATTGGCTTCATCAGTACCAGTGAAGGTATAGGCTCGGTGTTGAGCCATTTTATCGATTGGAGCTCTGTTTGACACAATAGCAGGAGGCGCAACAGGATGGTCTCGTTTTAGAGTGGTTACAAGATGATCGAACATCTCCTTCATGCTAATGAGACATTCTCTTTGAACAAGATGAATAGCATGGGCTTCTTGTTGAGGTTGTTCTCGAGGTTTAGTTTGATCTCGAGGATTCTGTTCCATCCTTACACTGTCTCCTTCATTCGAGGAGCCTTCAGGACATTCACCGTCCCGGCCAAGTCTCATTTTAGACATTTCTAGTTCAAATAGAACAAGAAGGGTTCAGTATAAGCAAGAACACAAGCAAACTTGAAATACAACTTCTAGGTGGCACAATTTAATCCTATATGATGCATGATAGCCCAGTTTAGTCTGAGAATCGGCAAAACCTTTAGCTCTGATTACCACTTATGTAACACCCCTCACTCGGGTTAGGAGTAACCCAGCCAAAGATTGTTAAAACAAGAAAACAAGCAAGCACACAACAAGAATTCAAGCCATTTAAAACTTTTGAACTCATCCTATTAGATGAATTAATTGCCTAACAAGAAAGCCAAACAATCATCAAGATCATGCTTAACAAACATTATGGCTTATGAAATATAGACATAAGCCTCCAAGTAACAATCAAGGAGATATAACATAGTCCCTTGTACATGTAGGCAATCGAATACACTTAAGGCAAGAATCAAAATTCATTTCAATTTTATTCAAGTATGTGTAGCTTTGATTCATTTCAAGACAATGTCAAACATGGTTTCAATGTCATATTCATGTCAAGTTAACTAAGCATAATCTTTTAGCATTTTACATTCAAGACAAGGTTACATATAATGTTGGTTACTAGACATGGTCACCAATGTATTCATTCGAATCACATCACCATCAACATGCCTTCAAACAAGCTTAACATCATCTAGAAATCATGACTAACTTATCATAACTTTAATTACTTGAACTAGAAGCAACATAATCGACAAGTGATCAATTCGAATAGAGCATTCAAGAGTTGAGCACATAGTGTCCCATTGTTAAACACATTCAAGTATAACTAGATCATGTAACCAAGTTCCATTCTTCATAATCAACAAGTCATGCCTAATTCATTCACATAGCATCTGGATATCATGCAATCAAACATTGCCAACCATGTCTTTACAAGCTTCTAAAGGTCAAGGCCATATATATATACAAAATTCAAAATAAACAGAATGCATGATCTAGCTTAATTATGTACATATCTAGGTGCTACCAACTAGGAGAGTTACAAAATAGATTCGAAGTCATACTTCTAGCTCTGCTTGTATCTTGCTTCAAGCTCAAGGAAAATAGCTTTAAGATTTCTTTAAACCTGTGGTTTGGGAAGGGTGGAAATAAGAGTGATAAGTAAATAATGTACTTAGCGAGGTAGCAACTATTTACTAGCCAATTATCATGTTTAGGTTGTCTTAAATCAAGTACAACCTAGCTAAGGTTTGAGCATGTGAAGTTAAGTCTAACATAAGGTTTCAAGTGTTTCAAAGACAAGTAGGGAGTCAAGTAATCATGTATAGCTATTACCATTTATATACATCATCACAAGCACAAAAACATATAATTAGGCCTCAATCTCAAGTAATATACATTAATTCATCTTCAATACCATTCGAACAACAATTAACAAGAAGGTTGTTTCCATTTCAAGTTGGATTGAGTATTATATCAAGACGAGAGGCATGTTGATACATGCATGAGCGGGGTCAAATTACTAATATTGGACAAGAAGCTGAATTTGTTCGATGCAAACAATAAAAGCCAAAACAGTGCACGCATAGGAGGTCAAAAACGATGCATCTTGGACAAGAAATTGAATCTGTTTGTAAAGTCTGGAAAGTCAGCCAACTTGCGACGCGTTTTTGGATGGGATCCATTCATTTCTGAGTCAAGTTGTCTTCTAACAAATTGTCCGTCATTCAGTTACCTTTCCAACGCATCTTGAAACACATCAATCGGACATCAGGAACTCAAGATACGTCCAATTTACTGAAGACTGAGCATGCAGAAAACTGGATACGGGATTATTACGGGATTTTGTAAAATTCAGCCCAAAAGCTTAAATATAAGGCTTTGGACGAATTAAACTTAGCCCAATGTATTTATTATCATTTAAATTGATGTTTTTAGGGTTTTATATACTTTAGAAACCAGCCACCCAGCCCTTATCAGCTTATAACTTGCCTTATCACCCTATTCCTTGCCACACAAGCAAAAGGAGTTTAAAGGCAGTTATTTTTTTTATTATTTTTAATTAGATTAGGTTTTCCTTATTTTAGTAGAAGTTAAATTACTTTGTCTATCATTCACCTATAAAAGGATGAAGCCTCCATCATTGTAAGACAGATTTTCTTTGATTTATGAAATATTTAGTGAGTTTGATTTTGCAAGTGCTGATTACTTGTGCCTTCGAAGTCTTCTTCAACATAAGTTCGACGAGTTCTTGTGAGGGAGATCATCTTCACACTCTTGCTTGCCTAGATAATCGCGTCTAGGAAGGTGGGTTAGAGCCGCTTGAGGTTGCTTGCTTAGATAATTGAGTCTAAGAGGGTGCCGAGGACAAAACAACATCAACAATTCACAAGCCATCTTCATCTTCAACCTTCACACCATCTTCCATAATTTCATAAACAAAGTTGGAATTTTCAGATTTGTTTTACCTATCTTCTTCTTAATTTTTTCTCATCTTTTTATTTATATTCTTATTTCTTATCATCTAATCCTTCATCTCGTCTTTCTTTCTTTAAATTTCTAGCCTTGAATCTAAAAAATTCAAGAAAATCCCTTCTCTTTTCTCTTGAATTTTCAGATCTGCCCAAACTTCCTTGATTGAGTCTAGAGCTCCTAGTTCTTGCAACAACTTGATTGAAGGCTTCCAAATCCAAGATTGCGCTACTCTATCATTTGGTATCAGAGCCAGGTTTATGAGTTGCAAAAACCTTTGGCCATGGGCCATTTTATTTTCAAGGTAGATAGATTTGCCTTATTATTTTTCGTATCATTTGGTATCAGATTTGGGACGATTCTTGGCAAGAATTTTGGCGTTTTTGAAAAAAAACAACTCGAAAATTAGGGAAAATTCGTTAAAACCAAACGAGTGAATTTTGAGCTGAAACTTTCCAGATCAGATCTACACCATTGGTGGAGTCACCATACAAAATTTCAGAATTTTTGGACTTCGGGAACACCTCGAACGAAGTGGATAAAGTTTCAGCCAAATTAGGGTTTTCCCCCTTCTTTAACCCTATTTTCATTATTTTTTTCTTCAATTTTTGTTATTTTCAGTTTATTTACCTTGTAAAAAGAAGAAAAAAAAAGAGAAAAAATTAATAAAATTAAAAAAAAGAAAAGAAAGAAAAGTGAAGAAAAGTGAGAAAGCTTATACCTAGCCACCAACCACCATCAAGAATCATCAAGATCACCATCATCAACCACTACAAGCATCACATTGAAGTGGATTCAACATTGGATTTCTTCCTTCAAGTTGTTTCTGGGTTTTGGGTTATCATCTTTCTCTACTAATTTTTTTCTACTCTTAGTTTCTTAAGTTCCTTTGTTTTGCTTTTTCTTTCTTCTATTACGCAATTTAACACCTTCTCTTTTCTGGTGTGAGTAGGACTAAAAGTTGCATTCCAATCCTTCTTTCTTGCAACTATATTCAATTGGAGCCTTTCATTGGACTCCTAGTACAATTAGGACTCATTGTTAGGATTAAACTCTGATTGTAACTTGTTGACTTGTGGCAGTAAGGTCTTTAAAGAGCACGAGATCGGTTTACTTGCCTCGCTAAATATTTATTCCTTGGAGTGTTTAGTGAGATTTCTAGTTTTCTTTTGCTTTTCACCTTTTTAAATTTGAGTGTTTCAGGATGTCAGAAACGAGTAACGACGAAGAACCACATGACGTGACTATTCAAGAAGTTTCAGATACTCTCAATAAACTTGAACGAACTGTAACCTCATTGGCAACCAAACTTGAGCACACTGATACAGTCGTGACCGCAATCAGTCAAACCATTAGGAGATTAGAAACCACTGCTATCTCAAGCGATACTGAGGAGCCTAAGCGACCAAATCTTGTTCCCATTCAGAATAGATGCCAAAATCACTTACATAGGCACAATCATCGCATAGAACCGAGACGAGCAACAAACACCTTAGCCAAGCTAAAGATCACTGTACCACCTTTTCAAGGAAGGTATGACCCTGACGCTTATTGTGACTGGGAAAATCGAGTTGATCTTCTATTCGAGCATTATCAATGTCCCGAAGAGGATCAAGTTCCACTGTTGACTCTCGAATTCACTGAATATGCATCCATTTGGTGGTCCCAATTGGTCCACAATCGGTGTCTCAATAAAGAAGCAAGATAACCTCATGGGGAGAACTTAAAAAAGTCATGCGAGAACGATTTGTTCCCCCATTATATCAACGAGAGATCAAACAAAAGTTACAAAGGATCCGACAAGGCTGCAAAACTGTTGATGAGTATCTCAAAGAAATGGAATCATTGATGCAAAAAGCTGACATACAAGAGGATGAAGAGGATACAATGACTAGGTTTGTTATCAGACTCAATGACAACATTCTTGAGGTACTTGAACTCAAAACCTACTACACCCTTCAAGAGGCATTCCAATTCGCCACAACAATCGAAAAGCGCACCAAAGATCGAAAACAATATCGACAGAAGAATTATCACTATGATAGAGGTACCACTCAACCTTTATCTCATTCTAATTCTTCTAAACCTTTGCTGGACTCAAGTAGTATACCAAAGCAGAAAATTGAAACATCCAAATCACTGGACAAAACCAAGACAAAAATCCCCATGTTGTCGGAAAACACACAAACACTCAAACAAGAGGATAGTGATAATGAACACATTAGACGAGATGACAATGCTTCTAATCCCTCATGTGAAGTAGTAGGTCCACTTGCTATACTCTCATCACCTCCCCACAAAGAAAGTAAGTGTAAATTTAACCCTTTATTTGATTTTTTGTCCTATCATTCCGTTAGAAACACTTTCTCCTCTACAAAAATTGTACATTGATGATAATTTTTGTGAGAGGGATATGGGATGTGAGATACAAAAGACTGAGAGTACAGAGGCTGAGAGTGAAAAAAGTCAAATTAATGGCCCAAATTTGGTGAGTGAAAATAAATATGAGGTAAAAGTCACACAAAGCCCAAAAGAAAAAGACAAGAAAAAGAATGCGACGAGTGATTTCGTTTTGACTAATCCTTACAAATGTTCGAGTAGTGCTGTCTTATTTTTTCAGGATTTTGTTGAACCATTGAGAGGAACTCAATTAGATCACTCCACATACAACAAAGAAGCATTTTCAATTGAAGTTGATGATTGTTCTCTCATTGCCACTTTAGATTCGAGGACGAATCCTTTTGAGGAGTGGGGGAATGATACATGCATGAGCGGGGTCAAATTACTAATATTGGACAAGAAGCTGAATTTGTTCGATGCAAACAATAAAAGCCAAAACAGTGCACGCATAGGAGGTCAAAAACGATGCATCTTGGACAAGAAATTGAATCTGTTTGTTATCATTTAAATTGATGTTTTTAGGGTTTTATATACTTTAGAAACCAGCCACCCAACCCTTATCAGCTTATAACTTGCCTTATCACCCTATTCCTTGCCACACAAGCACAAGGAGTTTAAAGGCTGTTATTTTTTTATTATTTTTAATTAGATTAGGTTTTCCTTGTTTTAGTAGAAGTTAAATTACTTTGTCTATCCTTAACCTATAAAAGGATGAAGCCTCCATCATTGTAAGACAGATTTTCTTTGATTTATGAAATATTTAGTGAGTTTGTTTTTGCAAGTGCTGATTACTTGTGCCTTCGAAGTCTTCTTCAACATAAGTTCGATGAGTTCTTGTGAGGGAGATCATCTTCACACTCTTGCTTGCCTAGATAATCGCGTCTAGGAGGGTGGGTTAGAGCCGCTTGAGGTTGCTTGCTTAGATAATTGAGTCTAAGAGGGTGCTGAGGACAAAACAACATCAACAATTCACAAGCCATCTTCATCTTCAACCTTCACACCATCTTCCATAATTCCATAAACAAAGTTGGAATTTTCAGATTTGTTTTACGTATCTTCTTCTTAATCTTTTCTCATCTTTTTATTTATATTCTTATTTCTTATCATCTAATCCTTCATCTCGTCTTTCTTTCTTTAAATTTCCAGCCTTGAATTTGAAAAATTCAAGAAAGTCCCTTCTCTTTTCTCTTGAATTTTCAGATCTGCCCAAACTTCCTTGATTGAGTCTAGAGCTCCTAGTTCTTGCAACAACTTGATTTAAGGCTTCCAAATCCAAGATTGCGCTACTCTATCACATGTTTAAGCATATCAATTCGAGTATGATCACTTTTCAAGTATCATGTAAGAAAGCAAATTCAAGGTATCAAGTCAAGTATCATTCAAGCTTTAGGCCATGCATTTCTTTCTTGCTCCTTCATTTTAGATTAGGCCTTGGTACATAGTTATGTCTAGGTAATCGAGTCACCAACCAAACTGTCGCCAAAACAAGAAACTGGTCATATTCCTCCTACTGTCGCCAGTGACATAACACATATCCCTCCTACTGTCGCCAAATACGGGCCTTGGCTCAGGACCATAGTCCACCCAATCATAATGAGCTCTAGACTCTATGGCATGCCATCCTACGTATGACCAACTAGTAACCAAGGCTTTATTTGAATTACTTATCAATTAAGTAAGCTTCAAGATTTCAAGTCAAGGCAAGTACTTACTACAACAAGATCATGGCAAGTTAGTAGCTTATTCAAGCATCCTTTTCAAGTGTTTTTCTATCAAGATCAAGATAGCCCTTAGGCCATTCGAGCCTTAGCTCAATATATATCATGCATTCATTATAATTCAAGCAAGTTTGCATTTCAAGTTATCATAGCATCAAGCAAGATTATGTCTAAACATATTTGATTCATTCGATTAGGTCAATACAAGAAACCATAGAAGATCAATCCATTGTTATATGATCCATTTTCATTACCAACTATATATCAAGCATATCTTACTACCAAGTTTCCACTTAAGCCATTCTTCCTTTAATTCATTTACAAGCATAGTTTAGATTCATTTCATAGCATAAACATATCGATGGAATAGTAGTTGTGCATATTTGGTTAGGACCTAAGTCCTAACCCTATGTAAAAGCTACACTCATAATACTCCAAGCTAGTTTTGATCCTTGATCCAAATCCCTTTTTTCTTGTTACTAGGTTGCCCAACTCTATCTTCTTCAACAAGATCCACTTCTTGTTCTAACATACATCCAACATAATGGAATCAAAATTAACAACCAAACAATACATTTCAAGCAATCCAAGTTCACAAGAAACTAGAGTCAAGCATTGTATTCCCTTCAATCAAATAATTTAAGCATTTCTATTTAGCATTTTCATTCATGTTAACTTAGCCATTGTATAACATGGAAAAACAATTTTACCATTTAAATCTTATTAAAACAGTTTTGTCCTGCTCTTAAACTGCCCAAAGCAGTCCCATTTTAACTATATTTACAATGTTATACAAAACAGTCCCCAACAGTCCTAATTTTTGATAAAACAGTCCACTAAAACAATTTGCAATTACACCCTTCTCTTTGTTCTATAAAACAGCACAAATAGTGATCATCTCATGCAATTCATGTTAACAAACTTTTAATCAACTTCCCCTGTTTTCAATGCACTATTTCCAGCCCCTAATTCATACAATTCAGTCCCTAGATCATTCATGGTTTTGATTATAGCCCTATTTCACATACATCTCAACAAGCATCTTATTGTAGTCTAATTGATCATTATTCAAGCAATTCAATCCAGCAAGCATTTAAATTGACTTTACCCTATTTTAAGTTCATAAATTCCAGCCCTCAATTCTGTCAAAACCGTCAAGCATTTATCAATTCTTTCAAAACAGTCCCTAGTTAGCCATTAAAACAATCAAATATGACTAGTTTCATCTTTAAGCTAATTTTTTACTATCCAACCATGATTTTCAATTGATTAATATCTCAATTTAGTATGTTTCTAAATTTCCAGCAAGCTTTTTACTCAATTCAAGTCCCAATTCATACAATTCGAATTACTTATCAAGTTACATGATCAATCAAACAATAGTTTCATTCATGTACATATACCATTCAGTCAAGTATAATTTCATCCTATTTTCAATAGCATTTCAACCATATTCAAGCTACAATTCAAGGTAGTTTCAAGCATAACATCTAACACACAATTCTATAAATCCAAGTTCAAATTCTATCATCAAACATTCATTCGAACAAGTTGCTAGGGAGAAAGGACTTAGAAATCACTTACAATCTTTCTAGCTTATCCAAGTACATGAAAAATATGATCACATGCAAGCTTCCAATCTCTACAATGGTGGCTTTTCTTTCCCTAGAGGGTTGAGAGGGTTTCGGCCAAGGAAGAAGAAAGGATGAGTGGAGAAAATGATAGGAAAATGGACACCTATCCATGTTGTTATTCCTTGGCTTGACCGAATGCCTCCACATGGCAATTCAAGGGTCTAATTGCTTCACAAATCCTTAGTTATACATCCTAGTTGAATGCAAATCAACAATTAAACATTGTTACTATTTGATCCTTCATGATTCGGCTATTTAGTTATCAAATCCATTTAATTTGGTCACTAGGTTTAATCAATTCTTCTAATTTGTAGATTGTTTGTACAATTAAGTTCTAATTAGTTTGTGACATGTTACTAGGCCATGATTTGGGGTATTATAAAGCTTATGGTTCGAACTCCTAGAAGGTGGCACATCTTTGTCATGATGCATGGTGCATATAGATTCAAGTTTAATTAATTAAAGTGTATACTATTATTAGTTTTTTAAGTGTTGTATGAGCCCTTAATTGATTTTTGTGTGTAACACCCCTAAATAGGGCTTAGAATGTTACCACTATTTAGAAATCCTAAATAGTTAAATAATCTTGAATTACGTAAAGTCAATTAAGGGCTGAATTGAATAATTAACAAAGTGAATTGCCAAAATGAAAGATTAAAAGAAAATTGTGACTAATTTAGAATGACCTAGTTGAATTAAATGAGAAAGATGATGATTGCATGCTAAACTCTTTGATTCCCCTAATGCCCTTGATTAAGTTAAGAGTAAGGATTAATTAAAGGACATTTTAGACATTTCATAAATCCATTAAGATGGATGTCATCTTCATCCACTCTCTTCATTTTGGCCGAATTGAAGAAGGAAATTAGGGAGGGTTTCTTGTGAGAGAAAGCTTCAATCTATGGTGCCAAAGTTGAAATTGAGCTAAGTTCAACTTGGTGGCAGCTTTACTAAGGTAAATACATGCTGTCCAAACCGATTCATGCTTAAAATTCTAATTTAGATGATGTATAATGCTTAGTTGAGTTGTTAGGTTGTTAGAAATGAAGAGAATGATGAAATTGAACTTGTATACACCATGGATAACTTGAATTAGAATGGAATTTATGTGTAAGTGAAGGTGTAACAAGATTTAGGTTGCTGGAAATTTGAAATGAAATGTTGTAAGAATTGAATTGTTAGAACATGTAATTGAGCTATGGAACTAATAAATTGAACATGATCATGATTAGGTAATGTAATTAAGGTGTTAAACAAGCTAAATTGTTAGTAACCAATACTGGAAAATCTGGGAATTATGAACATGATAGAAAACAGTCTTGTTAGGGACCGTTTTGGTTATAGAAATTGAGCAAACATGTTAGATGAACTTAGAACTCTGTTTTGATCATTTTACTGGGTAAAGAGAATATTGAATTGAATACATGAGTTGCTGGAAATGTGACTACACCTAATTGAACTAGATAAATTAGGTAATGGGCTGCCTAGTGGATGAATTGATGTACAAATGTGATCAAATAGATCAAACAAGATTAAACATGATTATGCCTTATTTTAAGAACATTCCTAGGTAAATTATGATAGCCAAGACATGTATGAACATTATCATGAATGAAATTTCCATGATAGGACCTTGCTAAAATGAGTTAAGAAGCTAGAAATCCAACCTAGTGTATTCTGCCCAGAATGCTCCGTTCTGGGCAGTGACTTTGAAAAAACACTAAAACTTGTATATAGTGAATTTAAGGCTTAAATTTTTATGGACAACACCTTGGAATGTCTAAATTCATTAGGAGAAAACAGAGCTAAACTCTGGGTTGTGTACTGAAATGTAGAGTAGAAATACTAGAGACAGTGCAAACTGCCCAGTAAAGCATGATGCCCTGTCTTTGAGTAAAAAACTATATTATTTGGCTAAGAACTAAAATTCAAGCCTCATATGGTCATAAATAATTTTTTAGCTTTCTAACGGTGTAAACTAATCAAAATTCCAACGTACGGATTAAAAGATATGACCATTTAAAGGGACAGTGTGCAAACTACCAGGCAGCTGTGTCCTGGGCAGCTTGGGACTGTTTTTACATCTAGAAGCAAACTATTTCCAAAACAGTTTAGGGACATTGTATTCTATCCAATTATGCCTTAAAATGAGGTAATAACAATATAGAGATGGACAAGTAAGAAATACTTAAAAGAAAGCATAAAAAACAGTAGCTAAATGTTAGATACAAATGTGGTAACATTATTACTATATATGTGTGACATTATGTGCATGTTTTGATGAATTGTATGTGTTATGCTTGCTAGACCAAGGGCAGAAAGTTGTGGAAGAGGAAGGAAAGAGTGAACACCCCAAAGCAAGAGGGAAAGGGATTTGGATACAAGACAAGTGATTAGCTAGGAGTATTGTGAGTGTAACCTTCCTTAGGGTTAGGACTTAGGTCCTAACCAATCTTGCTATTATGTTAATTCAATGACATTTCCATGTAACATGACCTAATATATATTTGGATAATTAAGGGAAGAATGATATGAATCACAACTTGTTTGATGCCATGTTCTACTTGTTTACTTGATTGTTAAGCAAATGAAATGAAATGCTTGACGTGTTGCATTGCTTATGCCAAAGGTAAGAAATGGCATGCTTTCCTGGAGAATAAATTACGCTCATTGCATACATATGAATGTTTTTGTGGTTGATATGCATGCCTTGTTTGAAATGAAATGAACAATGGTACCATCTTGTGTTCATGCCATTTGAATGGCATAATCATGTCTTGGGAGTTAAGACTCCATAAGCCTAAGGGCTTGGCCTCTAAATGGCATAATCATGTCTTGATTAATGAATTGTATAAAGCTTGAATGAAACTGATAATCAAACAACCTTGGTAGCTAGTTTGGATAGATAGGAGGGCATGCCTTAGAATCTAGAGCTCATATTGGTACGACGGTGCATATTGTTGAAGATTTGACTATCTAGTGAACTAATTACCAAGGGTGTTGTAAGATGAATTAATAACTTGAAATGAACATTGTTTGTCTTGGATGTGTGATGTGAACATTACTTGTCTTGTAAGATTCCTGAATGAACATCCTTGTCTTGAAAGATAACACATGAATGATTGTATAACTTGTTACTTTCCACGAAAGAAATGCATAGATGATGTTATTGTTCAAGAATGTCTACTTGGTACTCGGTGTTTTTGATTGCTTGTCTTCTAAGCAATAACTCAAATAGCATGATATGTATACATGATGGATGTTGCTATGTTGAATGTGTGATATATGAAGCCTTCCTATGTTTACCCCATGCATTCGAATAGTATATGACATGTAGTGATGATCTTGATTCTTTGGAATACTTGTAAACTTGGATATGTATACTTGAAATTGGTTAGCTTAGTGTTACCTCATTAAGTACATAACTTGTACTTACCTCACTAAGTACATAACTTGTACTTACCACTCTACTCTTCATTCTTCCCATAACAGATTAATGACACTTTCAAGAGGATATCTTGAACTCGAAGCAATGTTTTGAAGCAAGCTTGAAAGTATGATTTCATACTTTTTGTATGCTCCTAGCTTGGTGGCTCTAGAACTTGTAATAGTTAGCTTTGAACATGCATTTTGGGTGTATATATATGACTAGTATATATATTGTTATTGTATGGGCCTATCTTGTAACCAACATGGGTGACTTGAACTATGTATAAAACTATGTTGATATGTATATAATAAGTACGATGTTGCTCAAATTGTGAAAGTAATCCAATGATTGTTGAAACCTTGTATCATTCGAACACTAGACCAATATTGTATGATCATGCATTTGTTCTTGTGGCCATTGGTATGATTTGGCAATGCTTATTGGATTGGAGCTAAGGTATGTACAAGCATGCATTACAATGTTACTAGCTAAGGATGCCATGAAATACTATGTTTTGTTTGAAAAAGAAACAAATGAAATGTTTTAAGTGACCACCTTGTTATTCGAATAGTGTATATGAACATATAATAAGAAGGAAAGTTGTGTCATGACTAATAGTAACCTATTGTGAAATATGCCATACTTGTCATTGATATTCGAATGGTGTATGTGTATTGAATGGAATGGTAAATTGTAATATGATAGTGGTAACTTAGGATATAAGTGTGAAATGGAACAAATTAGTTCATAAATTAACATGCTAAGTATGTTTGTTTTGATTAATGTGGATTACTTGTATGTCTTGTATTGTTGTGTTTGGGTTACTTGCATCGCAAGTTATCTATATCAAGGTTACTTGTTCGATAAGTAACCTATCTCTTGCTTTGTTCTCGCCTCGGTAACGCTCTCGAACCAGATTATGACTAACCCGGGGATGGGGTGTTACATTGTGGTTGTTTAATGTTCTGATTTGAATAGCCAATAGGTTGTTGGATTTGTCTGGATCCTCTTAGGATCATAAAGTAGTAATTTAAATGATGTTATGCATGTGATGTTTTGGTTAATACTCGGTCTAAATTGAAATGGATCCTAAATGACATTAGCATGACCTGATGATTATTTTAAAGATTAGTACAAAAAATGGATAATAAGAGAGTTTGATTATTAGATACGGTAGTTAGTTTGGTGATACATGCCGTAGAGTTTTGACAATTGTAGTTAATTAAGTTAAGACCTTATTTCTTTCAAAGTATTTAATTGGATATGTGATGTGAACATTACTTGTCTTGTAAGATTCTTGAATGAACATCCTTGTCTTGAAAGATAACACATGAATGATTCTATAACTTGTTACTTTCCATGAAAGAACTGCATAAATGATGTTATTGTGCAAGAATGTCTACTTGGTACTTTGTGTTTTTGATTGCTTGTCTTCTAAGCAATAACTCGAATAGCATGATATGTATACATGATGGATGTTGCTATGTTGAATGTGTGATATGTGAAGCCTACCTATGTTTATCCCATGCATTCGAATAGTATATGACATGTAGTGGTGATCTTGATTCTTTGAAATACTTGTAAACTTGGATATGTATACTTGAAATTGGTTAGCTTAGTGTTACCTCACTAAGTACATAACTTGTACTTACCACTCTACTCTTAATTCTCCCAATAACAGATTAAGGACACTTTCAAGAGGATATCTTGAACTCGAAGCAACATTTTGAAGCAAGCTTGAAAGTATGATTTCATACTCTTTGTATGCTCCTAGTTTGGCGGCACTAGAACTTGTAATAGTTAGCTTTGAACATGCATTTTGGGTGTATATATATGACTAGTATATATATTGTTATTGTATGGGCCTATCTTATAATAAACATTGGTGACTTGAACTATGTATAAAACTATGTTGATATGTATATATTAAGTATGATGCTGCGCAAATTGTGAAAGTAATCCAGTGATTGTTGAAACCTTGTATCATTCGAACAATAGACCAATATTGTATGATCATGCATTTGTTCTTGTGGCCATTGGTATGATTCGGCAATGCTTATTGGATTGGAGCTAAGGTATGTACAAGCATGCATTAACAATGTTACTAGCTAAGGATGCCATGAAATAGTATGTTTTGTTTGAAAAAGAAACAAATGAAATGTGTTAAGTGACCACCTTGTTATTCGAACAGGGTATATGAACATGTAATAAGAATGAAAGTTAGGTCATGACTAATAGTAACCTATTGTGAAGTATGCCATACTTGTCATTGATATTTGAATGGAGTATGTGTATTGAATGGAATGGTAAATTGTAATATGATAGTGGTAACTTGGGATATAAGTATGAAATGAAACAAATTAGTACCTAAATTAGCATGCCAAGTATGTTTGTTTTGATTAAAGTGGATTACTTGTATGTCTTGTATTGTTGTGTTTGGGTTACTTGCGTCACAAGTTATCTATATCGAACAAGTAACCTATCTATTGCTTTGTTCTCGCCTCGGTAATGCTCCAGAACCGGATTACGGCTAACCCGGGGATAGGGTGTTACATTGTGGTTGTTTAATGTTCTGATTTGAATAGCCAATAGGTTGTTGTGATTTGTCTAGATCCTCTTAGGATCATAAAGTAGTAATTTAAATGATGCTATGCATGTGATGTTTTGGTTAATACTCGGTCTAAATTGAAATGGATCCTAAATGACATTAGCATGACCAGATGATTATTTTAAAGATTAGTACAAAAAGTGGATAATAAGAGAGTTTGATTATTAGATACGGGTTAAATGATGAGTTAAGCCCGATATTCACTACCTTGGGTATTATCGACTTCCAAAATTTGGTAAACTTGGCCATTGCTAATGAGGCGAAGATGAAAGCCTCGAAAAGACACAAGAGCAAATACTCATGGAAAGACAAACGACCCGGGAACGATGATAAGCCACACTGGAAATCAAAGAAGTCCAAACACTCCAAGGGACACTCTTCGAACTATACCTCTAATCAGAAGAGTGGTTACAATCCGAAACCTTAAACGGTTATAAAGACTTCATCCCCTGTTGTTTCTGTTGATTGCACAGGGAATCAAGCTAAAGCTACTCCATACCCTCTTTGCAAGTGCTGTCAAAAACATCATACTTGCCAGTGCAAAGTTCAATAGAATTTATGCTTTTCATGTGGAGCCTTTGATCATTATATTCGAGATTGTCCTCAGAATCCCAACAAGGCTTCGAATCGAGCTTCTGCAATTGCTAGCTCAGCTCATCCTAATCGAAGCAAAGCACCCAGACAAGCTCAGTCCGGGAATCAGGGGAAACAGAAGGGCACCTATTTGAATGCTCCAACTCATCATGAATCTCGATCCCCTGCTCGTATGTACCATAATCGTGGTAAAGATGATGAAGAAGCTCTCGATGTTATCGCAGGTATCGTTGAGTTAAATTCTAGTCCTGCTTATGCTTTAATTGATTCAGGGTCTACCCATTCATTTGTTTGTTCTGCCTTGATCAACAAGTTAAGATTGAAACCCGAAATTATTGAATCAAATCTTGTAGTTTTGAATCCATTAGGGGGGAAATGCCTATTAACGTGTTCCAAAAGCAAGCTCCCTTGACTATTCGAAACATACCCTTTTCCCATTGATCTTTATGTATTACCATATTGTGAATTTGATATGATATTGGGGGTTAGATTGGTTAAGTAAACACGAGGCCTGGATAGATTGCCAAAATTAGAGATTGTATCTCTAGGGTTTAGGGAAAGAATCCATTCTCTTAATAGACAAGAAACCAACTTCAATCCTTGCTACGATGATCCTTCAAAATGAAACTGAATTCGGATTGCCTAGCATGCCTGTCATTTCTGAATTCACTGATGTTTTTCCCGAGGAACTCCCTGGTGTTCCTCCAACCCGAGAAGTACAGTTCGGGATAGAAGTTCAGCCTGGAACAGCTCTGGTGTCCATTACACCCTATAGAATGGCACATGATGAGTTGAAAGAATTAAAGAAGCAACTTCAAGAGTTGCACGATAAAGGTTTCATACGGCCTAGCACTTCTCCTAGGGGTGCACCGGTTTTGTTTGTAAAGAATAAAGACGGGACTATGCGGCTTTGTATTGACTATCGTTAGTTAAACAAGCTTACTATCAAGAATCGGTATCCCCTGCCCAGAATTGAAGGTCTTTTTGATCAACTTAGGGATGCTTCTGTATTCTCAAGATCGACCTTCAATCGGGATACTATTAGATGAAAGTAAAAGAACAAGATGTACCTAAGACAGCCTTTCGTACTCGATATGGCCACCTCGAATTCCTTGTAATGCCATTCGGGTTAACGAATGCTCTGGCTACTTTCATGGATCTCATGAATCGGGTATTCAAGCCCTATCTTGACATGTTCGTGGTCGTATTCATAGACGACATTTTGGTGTACTATCGGAATAAGGAAGAACATGCTGAACACCTCTGAATTGTCTTGCAAACACTCCGAGAACATCAATTGTATGCCAAGTTCTCCAAATGTGAATTCTGGTTACCATAAGTTTCTTTCCTTGGCCACATTATATCGGCTGAAGGAATCAAAGTCAATCCAAGCAAGATTTAGTCTATTGTAAATTGGAGACCTCCGAAGAATGTAAGAGAGGACCAAAGCTTTCTTGGTTTAGCCGGATATTATAGAAGATTTGTTAAAGGCCTTTCCTCCATTGCCGCAAGTCTTACCAAGCTTACTCGAAAAGATACGCCTTTCGTTTGGTCGGAGAGCCAACAACGAAGCTTCGATCAACTTAAGAAAGCTCTGACTCATGCCCCAATACTCATCCAACCAGAATCAGGCAAGGAATTCACTGTTTACAGTGATGCTTCTCATTTAGGACTCAATTGTGTCCTGATGCAAGATGGGAAAGTAATTGCTTACGCTTCAAGGCAACTGAAGCCACACGAGTCTAATTATCCAACAGACGATCTAGAACTAGCAGCTATCATGTTTGCTCTCAAGATATGGAGACACTATCTATACGGAGATAAATTCAATCTATTTACCGATCACAAAAGTCTCAAATACCTCCTAACTCAGAAGGACTTGAATCTGAGACAAATGAGATTGCTCGAATTACTTAAAGATTACGACTTGGTTATCGACTACTATCCGGGGAAAGCAAACGTAGTTGCTGATGCCCTTAGTCGCAGACCAGACTCAGGTAACACCTAAATCTAGAATTCTGATTAAATTCATTTGAATCATGCCTTCTATTGTTTTGCAAACAATGAATTTAGAGCTTTCTTAAGTTACAAGTTACTATTCAAACATTTCTTGAAATACAAGTAACCCATTCGAATAGAATTGAGCCTAAAATGCTTATAACCATTGAAATCGAATCTTTCTTAGCTTGTAAGAAAGCATTTGAACAATGCCTTGTTCTTCAAGGAACAATTCAAACAATACCTTGCATTTCAAGTAATCTATTGAAAATCATTCTAATTAATTTGTTAATGCTTTCGTAGCTACAACGGCTATCAATGCTCATTTTCGACTATCTAAGGGCCGTAAATTTTTGTCTGAACTTCAAGTTCAATCTGATTTCATCTCGAGAATTAAAGAACTTCAACAAGTTGATCCAAATCTTTAGAAGATCATGTCTAAGCTTGCTTCAGAGTCTAGCTCCGACTTCTCCCTAAAGTCAAATGGACTCATCTATTTCAAAGATAGAGTCTGTGTTCCTAACAATGAGGAATTAAGACAAGAAATGTTGCAAGAAGCACATCAAAGTTCCTTCTCGATCCACCCTGGATCAGTTAAGAAGTATAAGGACCCAAAGCCTCTATACTGGTGGCCAGGCATGAAATCTACAATCACGGACTTCGTATCCAGGTGCTTAACATGTTAAAGAGTCAAAACTGAGCATCAAGTCCCTACTGGATTGCTTCAATCTATTGAACTTCCCCAGTGGAAGTGGGATCGAATTACTATGGACTTTGTCACCGGACTTCCTTCTACTCCAAGAAAGAATGATGTTGTATGGGTGATTGTTGATAGATTCACTAAATCTACTCACTTCATCCCTGTTCGTATGAACATGAGCTTGGAAACCCTTGCCGAGCTGTACATTCATGAAGTGATTCGGTTACACAGTGTACCTACAGCAATTATATCCGATCGTGACCCTCGATTTGCATCTCAATTTTGGAATTCTCTACAGAAAGCTCTGGGAGCTAAAGTACATCTTAGTACGGCCTTTCATCCTCAATCGGATGGCCAATCTGAGAGAATCATTCAAGTATCAGAAGATAAGGTACGGGCTTGTGTTATTGACTTTGGGAAGAATTGGGAGAAATCCCTACCTCTTGTAGAGTTTTCCTACAACAATAGTTATCAATCTTCTATTCAAATGGCACCATTTGAAGCTCTATATGGTAGAAGATGTATAACTCCCTTATGCTGGTCTAAATTGGGAGAAAACAAAGTATTGGGACCTCAATTGCTTTGGGAAATCAAAGAACAAGTCAAGATCATTCACAATCGATTGAAGGAAGCTTTTGACAGATAGAAAGCGTATGCTGATTTGAAAAGAAGAGATATTCAATATGCTATTTGAGACAAAAGTCTTCCTAAAGGTCTCACCTTGGAAGAAAGTGCTCAAATTTGGAAGAAAAGGGAAGCTCAGTTCCCGATACATAGGACCATTCAAAGTTATTGAAAGAATTGGTCCAGTGGCCTATCGACTAGCTCTTCCTAGAGAATTCGATAGAATACATAATGTCTTCCATGTTTCAATGCTCAGAAGGTATCGATCTGATCCTTCACACATTTTTGAGCCAAAAGAAGTTGAATTGAATCCTGATTTTTCCTACGAAGAAGAACCTATTCAGATTCTTTACCGGGAAGTAAGAAAGCTTCGGAACAAGATTGTTCCTCTTGTTAAAAATCTTTTGGAGAAATAATAAGGTGGAAGAAGCTACCTGGGAATCTAAAGAAGTCATGAGGAAGCAATATCCTCACCTATTCGATTCAGGTAAATTCGAGGACGAATTTAATTTAAGGGGGGAGAATTGTAACACCCCAAATCCTAGCTTAGAAGTATTGGAATTAAATTGCATAAGTTGATAGCTTAATTGAATTTAGAATTAAGCTAAATTGATTAGTTAAGGGCCTATTTGAAAGAATCTATGAATTAAGTGATCAAATTCTAAGGATCAATTTGAATTCAAGGAGAAAGATAAGGCTTGCATGCTAAATATCATGAATCTCTTATTTGCCCTTGACTAATTACATGATTAGTAACTAAGTAAGGGATAGTTTAGTAAAATCCTAATTCCACTAATGTGGATATCCACAATTGCCATCATCCTTCTCATTTTCATCATGTTTGGCCGAAAATAAGAGAGAATAAATAGAGAAAGAAAGCTAGGGAAAACACCATTGGAGAAGGAATTAAGCTTGCACGTGTAGTGATTTTTCATTGAAATTAAGCAAGAAGCAAAGTAAGTATAATTCGTCTTGTGTTTAATTGAATAGGCAACTATATTGTTGAAATTGGACTGTTTTGTTGATTATAGATGAAATTAGACTTTGAATGTGTTGTTAGGTGATAGAATGGTTGTTGAATTATACAGAATTGAAGAATGAACATTAGGTACAAAGCTGAAATCATGTGTTTGTGATAGTGTAACAAACCTAGGTTGCTGGAAAATTGAATTGTTATGTTGAAGTGGAAATTGAATGATTAAAACTTAAAATTGAGCTATGGAAGTAATGAATTAATGATGATCATGAATATGTAATGTATAGAAGGTGTTAAACAAATTGAATTAGATGCAAACAATGCTGGAAATGAAGGTGTTAAACATAGTTACACAATATAGAAACTGTTTTGTGGTATTGAAATTGAGTAAACATGGAAGATTAGGCATTATGAACTAACATGGAAGTTCAAGTCACTTTTCTTTCAATAACTTTGAATGGTCCTATGTATCGGGGACTGAGCTTCCCTTTTCTTCCAAATCTGAGCACTTTCTTCCAAGGTGAGACCTTTAGGAAGACTTTGTCTCCAATAGCATATTGGATATCTCTTCTTTTCAAGTCAGCATACGCTTTATGTCTATCAAAAGATTCCTTTAATCGATCGTGAATGATCTTGATTTGTTCTTCGGTTTCTCGAAGCAATTGAGGTCCCAATACTTTGTTTTCGCCCAATTCAGGCCAGCATAAGGGAGTTCAACATCTTCTACCGTATAGAGCTTCAAATGGTGCCATTTGAATAGAAGATTGATAGCTATTGTTGTAGGCAAACTCTACAAGAGGTAGGGATTTCTCCCAATTCTTCCCGAAGTCAATAATACAAGTTCGTAGTGATACGAGCATGAGAGGGGTCAAAATAATCATCTTGGAAAAGAAGTTGAAACTGCTTTGCAAGTCAGAAACATCAGTCAACTTACGAAGCATTTTTGGATGGGATCCAGGAATTTATGGGACAACATGTCTCTTAAAACTTGTCAGGCTGCAAATTAGCTTTCCAACGCATCTTGAAACGCCTCAATCGGACATCTGGATCTCAAGATACGTCTATTTTAGCGAAGACAGCGCATACAGAAATTCCTATACGGGATTAATACGAGATTTTTGGATAATTACGAATTTTCAAGATTTTATTTGATTATTTGTAATTTAAATCAACATAGGATTCTGCAATATCTATTAGGATCAGATTTATTTAATTAAGATTTTATTTTTAGCATTTATTTATTATTAGAAGTTACTTATCTAATTAGGAGATTAGATTTTAACATTTATTTATTGTATTTAATTCCTAAGTTTAGTAGGATTAAAACTTCTCCATGGCCTATATAAAGGAGGCTTCACCCACATAAAGAACAAACCAAAATAAAGAAAAAAAATCTAAAAATTCGGATTTGCTTATGGTGGTGGCGTCAATGGAGGAAGCTTGAATATGTGGAGATGGCGTGATGAATTGATAGTTGTTGTTTTGTCCTCGGCACCCTCTTTGACACAATTATCTAAGCAAGCAACCTCAAGCGGCTCTAACCCACCCTCCTAGATGCAATTACCTAGGCAAGCAAGAGTGTGAAGATGATCTCCCTCACAAGAACTCGATGATCTTATGTTGAAGATGGCTTCTAGACAAGTTTATCAAACACTTGCAAACTCAAAGAATACTAAAATCTCCAAAGAGAACTTTTTATTAATCAATGAAATCTGAATTACAATGTGGGTGAAGCCTCCTTTATATAGGTCATGGAGAAGTTTTAATCCTACTAAAGTTAGGAATTAAATACAATAAATAAATGTTAAAATCTAATCTCCTAATTAGATAAGTAACTTCTAATAATAAATAAATGCTAAAAATCAAATCTTAATTAAATAAATCTGATCCTAATAGATATTGCAGAATCCTATGTTAATTTAAATTACAAATAATCAAATAAAATCTTGAAAATTCGTAATTATCCAAAAATCTCGTATTAATCCCGTATAGGAATTTCTGCATGCGCTGTCTTCGTTAAATAGATGTATCTTGAGATCCAGATGTCCGATTGAGGCGTTTCAAGATGCGTTGGAAAGCTAATTTGCAGCCTGACAAGTTTTAAGAGACATGTTGACCCATAAATGCCTGGATCCCATCCAAAAATGCTTCGCAAGTTGACTGATGTTTCTGACTTGCAAAGCAGTTTCAACTTCTTTTCCAAGATGATTATTTTGACCCCTCTCATGCTCGTATCACGTAGCATATCTTCTAACACTTGAATAATTCTCTCAGATTGGCCATCCGATTGAGGATGAAAGGCCGTACTAAGATGTACTTTAGCTCCTAGAGCTTTTTGAAGAGAATTCCAAAATTGAGAAGCGAATCGAGGATCACGATCGGAGAAAATTAATGTAGGTACACCATGTAACCGAATCACTTCATGAATGTACAGCTCGACAAGGGTTTCCAAGCTCATGTTCACACAAACATGGATGAAGTGAGTAGATTTAGTGAATCTACCAACAATCACCCATACAGCATCATTCTTTCTTGGAGTAGAAGGAAGACCATTGACAAAGTCCATGGTAATTCGATCCTACTTCCACTTGGGAAGTTCAATAGGTTGAAGCAATCCAGTAGGGACTTGATGCTCAGTTTTGACTCTTTGACATGTTAAGCATTTGGATACGAAATCTGTAATTGTAGATTTCATCCCTGGCCACCAGTATAGTGGCTTTAGGTCCTTATACATCTTAACCGATCCAGGGTGGATTGAGAAAGAACTTCGGTGAGCTTCTTGTAACATTTCTTGTCTTAGTTCCTCAATGTTAGGAACACAAACTCTATCTTTGAAATAGAGGAGTCCATTTGGATTTAGGGAGAAGTCAGAGCTAGACTCAGATGTAAGCTTAGATATGATCTTTTAAAGATCTGGATCAACTTGTTGGAGTCCTTTAATTCTCAAGAATGAAATTGGGTTGAACTTGAAGTTTAGAAAAAAAAATTTGGCTCTTGGATTGTCGGAAATGAGCATTGATAGCCTAGCAGTCACGAAAGCATTAACAAAGTCATTAGAATGATTTTCAATAGATTTCTTACAATGCAAGGCATTGTTCGAATTGTTCCTTAAAGAACAAGGCATTGTTCAAATGCTTTCTTACAAGCTAAGAAATATTCGATTTCAATGGTTACAAATATTTAAGGCTCAATTCTCATTCGAATGGTTTACTTGTATTTCAAGAAATGTTCGAATAGTAACTTGTAGCTTAAGGAAACCCTAAATCCATCATTTGCAAAACACGAGAAGGCATGATTCAAATGATTTTAATCAGAATTCTAGACTTAGGAGTTACCCGACTATGGTCTGCGACTAAGGGCATCAGCAACTACGTTTGCTTTCCCTGGATGGTAGTCGATAACCAAGTCGTAATCCTTAAGTAATTTGAGACATCTCCATTGTCTTAGATTCAAGTTCTTCTTTGTTAGGAGGTATTTGAGACTTTTGTGATCGGTAAATAGATTGCATTCTCTCCTTATAGATAGTGTATCCATATCTTGAGAGCAAACACGATAGCTACTAGTTCTAGATCGTGTGTTGGATAATTAGACTCGTGTTGCTGCAGTTGCCTTGAAGCGTAAGCAATTACTTTCCCATCTTGCATCAGGACACAACCGAGTCTTAGATGAGAAGCATCACTATAAACAGTGAATCCTTTGCCCGATTCTGGTTGAATGAGTACCGGGGCATGAGTCAGAGCTTGCTTAAGTTGATCAAAGCTTTGTTGTTTGCTCTCCGACCAAACAAAAGGTGTATCTTTGCGAGTAAGCTTAGTAAGACTTGCGGCAATCGAGGAAAAGCCCTTAACTAATCTTCTACAATACCTGACTAAATCGAGAAAGCTTCGGACCTCGCTTACATTCTTTGGAGGTCTCCAATTTAGAATAGCCTGAATTTTGCTTGGATCGACTTTGATTCCTTCAGCCGAGATAACGTGGCCAAGGAAAGAAACTTCTGGTAATCACAATTCACATTTGGAGAACTTGGCATACAATTGATGTTCTTGGAGTGTTTGCAAGACAATTAGGAGGTGTTCAGCATGTTCCTCCTTATTTCGAGAGTACACCCAAATGTCATCTATGAATATGACCACGAACTTGTCAAGATAGGGCTTGAATACCCGATTCATGAGATCCATAAAAGTAGACGGAGCATTCGTTAACCCGAATGGCATTACGAGGAATTCGAAGTGGCCATATCGAGTTTGAAAGGCTGTCTTAGGTACATCTTGTTCTTTTACTTTCATCTAATAGTATCCCGATCGAAGGTCGATCTTAGAGAATACGGAAGCATCCCTAAGTTGATCAAAAAGATCTTCAATTCTAGGCAGGGGATACAAGTTCTTGATGGTAAGCTTGTTTAACTGGCGATAGTCAATACAAAGCCGCATAGTCCCGTCTTTCTTCTTTACAAACAAAATCGGTGCACCCCAAGGAGAAGTGCTAGGCTGTATGAGACCTTTATCTTACAACTCCTGAAGTTGCTTCTTTAATTCTTTCAACTCGACATGTGCCATTCTAGAGGGTGTAATGGACACCGGAGCTGTTCCAGGCAGAACTTCTATCCTGAACTCTACTTCTCGGGTCGGAGGAACACCAGGGAGTTCCTCGGGAAAAACATTAGTAAATTCAAAAACGACAAGCATGCTAGGCAAACCGAATTCAATTTCATCTTGAAGGATCATATTAGCAAAAATTGAGGTTGGTTTCTTGTCTATTAAGAGAATGGATTCTTTCCCTAAACCTCGGAGATACAGACTCCGACTTTGGCAATCTACCCAGGCCTTGTGTTTACTTAACCAATCTAACCCCAAATCAAGTCAAATTTACAATATGGTAATACATAAAGATCAATGGGAAAGGGAATGTTTCGAATGGTCAAGGGAGCTTGCTTATGGCGCAAGTTAATGGGTGTTTTTCCCCCTAATGGATTCGAAATTACAAGATTTGATTCAATAATTTCAGGTTTCAATCTTAACTTGTTGATCAAGGCAGAACAAAAAAATTAGTGGGTAGACCTTGAATCAATTAAAGCATATGCATGACTGGAATTTAACTCAACGGTACATGCAATAACATCGGGAGCTTCTTCATTATCTTTACCACGGATATGGTACATACAAGTAGGGGCTCGAGATTCCTGATGAGTTTGAGCATTCAAATAGGGGCCCTTCTGTTTCCCCTAATTCCTGGACTAAGCTTGTCTGGGTGCTTTGTTTCGGTTAGGAGGAGCTGAGCTAGCAATTGCAGAGGTTTGATTCGAAGCCTTGTTGGGATTATTGGGACAATCTCGAATATAATGACGAGAGGCTCCACATGAAAAGCATAAATTATGTTGAACTTTGCACTGGCCAGTATGATGTTTGTGACAGAACTTGCAAAGAGGATATTGAGTAGCTTTAGCCTGATTCCCCGTGCTATCAACAGAAACAACAGGGGCTGAAGTCTTTATAACCGTTTGAGGTTTTGAAATGCAACTACTCTTCTAATTAGGGGTATAGTTTGAAGAGTGTCTGATAGAGTAGCGCAAATTCGAATAAAGAGAAAAACCAAACAAACCAAAATAAAGAACAAATCTAAAAATTCAGATTTGCTTATGGTGGTGGCGTCAATGGAGGAAGCTTGAATATGTGGAGATGGCGTGATGAATTGATAGTTGTTGTTTTGTCCTCGGCACCCTCTTAGACTCAATTATCTAAGCAAGCAACCTCAAGCGGCTCTAACCCACCCTCCTAGATGCAATTACACAGGCAAGCAAGAGTGTGAAGATAATCTCCCTCACAAGAACTCAATGATCTTATGTTGAAGATGACTTCTAGACAAGTTTGCCGAACACTTGCAAATGCCGTAAGCAATCCCGAGGCTCTAAAAACTACACTCACCTATTATTCCGATGTTACAGAATACCTGAGTCCACAACTTCTTATTTTGTTTTCTAACAGATTCCATTCTAGTCTTCCCGTCAAAATTTACTTCCTTATCGAGTTATGTATTTCTAAATACATAAGCAACATATCAATAACCAAACAATTCAGTTTCCTAAACACACATTTCATACAAAACAGCTTACTAACACGGCAATTAAAATGATCATTTCAAAACACGTGTTTACCCATATGCAGCCCCAAAAAGTCTAAATTAAACATACATACATTATAACCTTTAAAACATCTAGATACTCTTTACATGATTCAAGTAAGATTCCATACTTTCAGACAGTCATGTACAACATCGAAACAATACATTTAAGCATACTTTTATGCCAAAAACAGTCTCCCTTTTTGGGTACTATTACATGAATCTCAAAATAGCCCATACCATAATTTATAACCAACTCAGATGCCAAGACCATTCCTACTTACACATACTCACAAATATGTGTACAAAATCAGTCACAAGATTCATACAATATCAAGATGTTCTTGCTTTTAAACTAGGCAACTATTTCCAGAATTTTGGCAGCATGCACTACCTTCAAAGATTTGCTTCTACAGAACAAAATACTCATTGTATTTTAATTTCTTTACACTATTAAAACTAGATTCAAATATGACTGTAACAGTATAAGTCACATAATTTAATAAAATCTACAAGAATTATGAAAATTCCTACAAGTCCCGAAACAGAGACTGCCCATAGCAGAATCTACATCCAGATTTTCTGTCCTACTTTCATTCAAAAATTCATATGTTTTGATCCAGGATTCGAACCAATTCTCTGTTTTTTAAATGAAACTAGACGTACACATGATTCCGTACATATAAGATTAATTTCCTAATTTGACTTATGTGATTTTATATGAATTTTCAAACTTGCTGCCAGTGCATATCTTGTAGGCAGATTTCACTAACTTCACCTTAAGCTCCCTTAACATTCATGAACACTTTCAATTCAGTTCCCAAACAAGATCAAGACCATTCAAATGATTTATTATACCTTAAATAATCACGTTTTCTTCAATAATAAGCAAACTACACACAATCTTCCTACATGCAATCTAATACAACTTCAACCATCATGTAAAAAAAATCAAATTCCATATAATTCCCCTATACATTCAGCTCACCAAGCCAAAACATTCAAGAGCAGCACAAAAATCAGAATGGTTACCTTCTTAACAAACTTTCATGTGTGAAATTTCCACTAGAATGAGCTATCTACCCAAATTCAAGCTCTCTCTCTCATAATACCATTGGAATTGGTTTTTCCTTGTTTGGTAGAGGGAAAAAGATGAAGTTTGATGAGTCATCTTCCATTACAACAACAAGTGCTGGTTCTTTCCTATCTCTACCCACATGCCTTAAAAAATTGGTGACATGTGTTCTAACCCTTTACTTTAAGCTTAATTTACATGTATGCCTCAATTAATTAATCTTTCACTTATTAATCCTTTCGAATTGATTAGCTTACTTTCTAAGCTTCAAGTTTAGTCACTATAAGCACATAGTCCTTATTCTAAAGACATCCTAAATCTAATCAAGACTCACTTAATTTGATACAACTCCATGCCAAGTGTTGGTGCCCTTAAATTTTGGTAACATTACATGCAACTAATCACTCAATCCATTTCCTCAATTTGGTCCTTTCAATTTGACCAACATCTTTTGAAAGTCATCTAATTGGACTTTTAATTCTTTGTTTGGTAATACCCATAATTTATTCAATCTAATTTGGTCACAATTCGAATAAGGACTTGCCCCTAGAGAAAGATTTGAGGTATTGCACAACTAACATTCGAATATTCCACACACAAAAATCAAACAAAACACATCCAAATAATTATAAACATCTAGGTCGTAGTTTGGGATGTTACATCAAGGACTATTTTGAACTTGTACTTGTAACACCCTAAAATTGGCCTAGAAATGTTACCACAATCTAAACTATAGGCTAATTGAATTCAAAGTTAATCAATTTAAAGAAGAATGAACATTGGCCATCCTTAAGATCAAATAAGTGAGATTAGAACCAAATTGAAATTAAAACTAGAAGGCATAAATAGAAGGATGAAAATGTGAACATGCAAAACTCAAGAGTTTTCATGCAAATAGGATTAAGATTAAGGGCCTTGACACATGTTCTCAATTGAAGAGAACATGTTCCAAAACTTAGGATAACTCACGGCTAGGAGGAATGATGAACAAAGAAATATTGTCATCTTCCTCCCATTATCATCCTCTTGGCCGAATTGCTTGAGATAGAAAGGGGAGAGAAGTGCTTCATGAAAACACCTTCAATTCATGCTTTTTGATTCAACCATTGATCAAATTTAGCTTGGAGAAGGTATAATGCTTTACTTTACATGTTATAGATTGTTGAATACGAAAATGATGATGTTCTTGTTGCCTAGATGGAATTGGATGATTGTTATGCATGTTAGGGTCATGCTAGCTTCAATTAGAACTTGGAAATTGAATGCTAGTAGCTAAATTGCTAATGAAAATATATATGGTTGCTGGGAATTTGAGAAATGTGTACATGGTTGAAAACAGTCTTTATTAGGGACTGTTTTGATAGAGAAAATGTGTAAACATGTCAATTGAACATAGAATCCTGTTTTGATCATGTATCTAGATGAAAAGAAGATTGAATTGAGTAGATATGTTGCTGGAAAATGACTACACCTAATTGGACTAGTTAAACTAGGTAACGGACTGCCTAATTGATGAAATGGATGTGCAATGTTGATCAAATAGATCCAATTGAGTTCAACATGATAATGCCCTGTTTTAAGAACATTGCTAGGTGAATTATGATGACCTAGACAAGTAAGAACATGAGCATGAATTGAATTTCCATGTTAGAACCTTGCTTAGGTGAATTAAGAAGCTAGAAATTCAACCTAGTGTAATCTGCCCAGAATGCTCTATTCTGGGCAGTAACTTTGAAAAATCACTATAAATTGTATAAAATGAATTTAAGGCTGAAATTTCTATGGAAAACACCTTTATATGTCTAAATTCATTAGGAGAAAACATATTGAATTCTGGGTTGTATACTGAAATGTAGAGAAGAAACACTAGGGACAGTGCAAACTGAGTATAGCGAAATACCCTGTCTTTAAGTTAAAAATTGTATTAATTGGAAAAGAACCAAAATGAAAGCCTTATATGGTTATAAATACAATTTTGTTAGCTTTCCAACGGTATACACCAATTGAAATTCTAACGTATGGAATGAAAGTTATGCATGATTAAGTGACTAGAGTGCAAGCTGTCGGGCAGCTCAGTATAGGCAATTGCACACAGTTTTGTGGCAATTTGCAAACTATTTTGTAAAAAGTTTTAGGACATAGATTCTACCTTGTTTTACATTAACTATAGTATAGATAAGTGTAGTTAAGTGTAATGGAAAATGTATATGAGCATGCTGCCAGATTTGTGTATGTTATGTGTTTGAAACCTTGCCTTGATTGAATGATCATATGATCTTGTTTTGACATGTATTTGTTGTGTAATGTGATAGAACCAGGAGTAAACTTGGTGGAAGAGGATAGAGTGGATCATACTAAAGCCAAGAACAAAGGAGTGTGGATCCAAGACTAGCTAAGCTTGGAGTATTGTGAGTGTAGTTATCTCTAGGGTTACGACTAGGTCCTAACCAAATGCATACTTGTTATATTCTTGAAATGTTGAATGAACCTAATCATGGACTTGAACTAATAAGGGAAGAATTACTAGTAATGCATGAAACTTGATCACAACTTAAATACATGTTTAATTTGAATGCTAAGCATGTTTAAATGGTATATTGGTGCTTGTATGTGGCATGATGCATGTGCTTGTATATGGCTCAATGGCCTAAGGGCTTAACATGAAATGAACTTGCTTGACATGATCTTTATCTTGAAACACTTGAATAAATGGTAAATCGAAAAACCTTGGTAGCTAGTTGGACTAGGTAGAAGGGCATGCCTTAGAGTCTAGAGCTCATTGTGTAAGGGTTGACTACGGTCTAGGGCTAAGGCCCCTATTTGGCGACAGACAGAGGGTATGTATGTGGTCTTTGGCGACAGTAGGAGGGTTGACTAGCACTACGGTGCATCTTGTGGCGACAGTTGGTTGGAGACTCGATTACCTATACAAACTAAGTACCAAGGGGTTGTTTAATTGATAAAACATGTAATAACAATTCAATAAAACATGTTACTTGTCTTAAAACCTATGTATTGAATATGACTTGTCTTGAAAGCCATGTATTGTATGCTACTTGTCATGTAAGCATGACTTAACTTGATTACTTGTTTTGAAAGCATAATGTGCTTGATTCTTGATATGAAAACATGATGTATGATTCCATGTTCTTGTTCCTTGATAGCCGAATGCTATATACCCTTAGCTAGGATTTTCTTGATGCTTGAAAGCCTTAGCTAAGATCACTCTAATGCTTGAAAGCCTTAGCTACGATCACTCTAATGCTTGAAAGCCTTAGCTAGGTTCATTATGATTTAAATGACACAAAAACTTGACATAACAAATGGTTAGATTTAGTACTACCTCACTAAGTACATTCTTGTACTTATCACTCTCATTTTCATTCTTCCCAACTACAAGATAAAGGATACGAGTGTTGCTTGATCTTGAAGCCTATTACCTTGAGCAAGAAGCAAGTCTCACAAGCTTTGCCTAAGTATGGTTTCATACTTGTTTGTATATCTCCTAGAATGGTGGCACTAGATTGTTTAGAATGTAGATTGATCATGCATTTTGGTACACTTGAAACTTGTATATATTGATCTTGATGGGCTTACTATGTTATGAACCTATGGTCAAGTATATAATGAACTAGAGTATCATGTAATGAATGGTATTTGCTGCGCATATATATGGATTGAATTATGAAATGATCAAATGTTGATCTATTTACCTTGATAACAATCGAATGCCTTGCTTAATGTACATGTCTTGCTTGAAATGAAGGTTGTGTGTTTGATTGGTAAGGCCGAATGGTCTAATGTGAGTATGTGATAATGGTTGAATGGTTAGGTATAGAGGATGACTTGAATGGAACTAGATACATGTAATTTGAATGTTCAAGAATCATGTTAGTAATTTAGGGATAAAATGTACATGTATAAAACTAAGGAACATTGAATTGAAATGGAAGTATATTACACCTAGGTCATTCGAGTAGGATAGGTTAACAAAGATTGAATGTTGTAATATGAACCATGAAAGTAGTAACTTGTAATGCAAGATTGAAATGAGATAATTTAGTGACCTATTCGAATGGCTTTAGGTTGATGTAAGAATCAAAATATGAGTTGCTTGTATGATAAGTAATGAATGCTTGGTTGCTTGTTAGTTAAGTAACTCATCTAATAAGGATGAGTTATTAATCCTTGTCTTATTCTTGTATTGCTTGTATGGCCTTGTTCATTGTCCTTCCTTGCTTATGTAACGCTCCCGAGCCAGTTTGCTACTAGCCTGGGGTAGGGGGTGTTACAGTACTTGTGTGTATATATAGGTTGGACTGATTTGTAGGTATATATATATATGTATATATGAGGAATTGAATTAGTCTTAATGACTTGTTAATCTGTTTGAGGAACATATCATGATAAGGAAAAGTATAAGAAAAGAGTTAGTTGGAAGCTAGGAGTAATTGTGGATTTAGGTATCCCGTAATTTCGGGATAAGAGGTGAGTGTAATTTAAGCATTCAATGTGACAGGGTGACATCTTGATTCTTGTTTATTGAATATTATCTTTAAGTTCATATTCATGAAAGCATTGGCTCATTTATAGCACATCGGTTTGAACATGTCATGGCAACATATAAGTAGACTACATGGTTAAGAGATGCACTACATATGCATCATGAATGCATTGCATATCAAGCTTTGATACGTTGTTATTGTTGAATTTAATCTTGAATTGATCTTGAATTGAATTTTAAAACTTCTTATATCTTAAGACACTAAGAAATGTTCGCAAGCCTTAATGCTAACCTCTATAAACGGAATAGGCTCTTTGATGCCATAAGATATCGTAAATATTGACACATTGGAACATCAACTTCACCTTCCATAAGATGATGTAAAAGAATTTAATCCCGACTGATATGATCTCGACTATGAGTTTTGAATCATATATGTGAATGCCCGATCGTGATTCTAGTAAGAACTCTGCAGTGCTTTGAATGTATTCTGAATTTACTCAAACAACAATGTAAGTAGAAATAGATAAATAAGAAATAGAAATAATGGGATGAAAGATATGTAGAAGGGGTGTAGGAAGAGTGATAGTTGTGATTATGGAAGAAAAAAAAGAATAAAAGATGAAAATGTAGGTGAAGATGATGGGGTGTTGGCGTTAAGATGAAGAAATTCAAAGGATGGATTGTGACCCCCTAACTATAAAGAGTTAGGAACCAGCAATATAATAAAGTGGAAATGAAGTGGTAGGATATGGAACGTGACCCACTAGCTATAGATGAGCTAGGAACCAACGCTATAACAAAAGGGAAATGGATGAAGACTACAAGACTAACTTGAAGCCGATAAAGTTCCACAAGAGAACAAGAATGAAAGCAATCTTTCAAAGATGTTTTATATATTCAAAGTGTGTCTTACAATGATCCTAAAGATGCCTATTTATAGTAGAAGTAGGCAGAATATGAAAAGGTGTTACAAGAAAGATGAATGCTCATCTTAATGCACTTGAATACACATGAATGCTTTGTCCTTTCTTCTCATCTTCAAAGCTGATTAGTTTAGACAAATTGAGGTTGAATTTAGTCATATTTTCGTCCAAATTAAGAAGGACTCTTGGGCTGCCTTGTTTTGCTATCATATGAAGAGAAAGGGGATGAATGTGGACAAGGATGAATGTAGACATCCTTGCTGTCCAGTTTAAGTGCAACTCTTCATCTTCCAAGCTGATTAATATGACTTGAATGTCATAAAAAGGTGAGTTTCATCCAGCCTTCATTTCATGTCTCCTCAATGAATTTTGAAACCCCACTTGAATGGTGATATCATCAACCTTGAATGCCTTGAATTTGCTGAATTAAGATGGCCATCAATTGCTTGTCTCTTGGTAGAAGATGAAAGAACTCTTCCTTGGCTCAAATTCATTCAAATCATCCATGCATAAAATTCCCGTAATAAAAATTTCAGCCTGCCTGCACTGTCTTGATAAATCATTCAGATCTCAAGCTCCCGATATCGGATTGAGGTGATTCAAAAGGCATTGGAAAGCTAAGAGATGGAGGAATAACGTCCAATTGATTTCTGGATCCAAACACATCTGTATCGCATCCAGAATTGGAAGACATTCTGCTGATATTCTTGCATCCGTAAAACCGTTCATCTTCCCTCATGCACCTAGACACAAAGGTAAACTTTATTCAATCTTTAATTGAAAACATGCATGTAAACAATTAAGAGTTAGTTTAATAAATGAGCTAGTTTGATGAATGAACTAGTTTAATTAATGAACTAACTTTATTCAATGAACTAATAATCTTGAATGAACTAGTTTAATCAATGAACTACTTAGTTAAATGAAGTGTATAACTAAATGAACTACATGTTTAAATGCAACGCATGCTTTAATGAACAACATGTTTATTGAATGCAATGAATGTTATGCAAACTTTAAATACTCATGCAAATTCATGCATAAGCAAAGTAAAGTGTTCCTCCCTTATTATTTCTTCTTTCTCACGTCCCAAGCTTGATGTAAACATATTTTCCATGGCTGCTTGGAACTCCTTGGCCCTTGCTCGAGTAATGGGGCCACCTGGGTCTTTGCCATTGACGTTCATATCACCGACCTTTATAAACCATGAATTCTTAAACCCAAAGGAGCTAAAAGCTCAACTTAAGTTATAAAATACGAATAAAAGAAAACAAGTAAGGTTACTTGATTCATAAGATATCACTCCTAACTTCAAAACCTAAGATATCTAATATGCCTATTCAATGGAAGCCCTTGGACACTTTGGCATAGTACATGGTATATTTCAGGACTACCGGTCCATGTGCTACAGGTCGGGTGACGATCCCTTATATGTGATATATTGGCAACAGTATGAGGTATCGGGGGAGATGATAAGGAGATAGGCAATAGTTTGGTTGGATAGCTGAGAAGTTAGGATTGTTATGATCAGATAATAGTGATTGCTATGTGCTTTGAGCTATGTGTAACACAGACCAATGTTACTTATGTCCAAATGTGATCCAAGGCAAATGATTTAAAAGAGTTGAACAGAGTTGAACTTATGATGTATTATGAAAAATGCCTTGTTGGCAACGCTAATAAAGATATGGACCAAAGCTCATCTATAATAAGAAAATCCACATGAGGTGAATATGTGCCTAATATGAGAGGCAATAAGCTTTGACATGTAACACTGATAAGTATTCTGAGAAGATTTAACAAGAAAGCAAAGCTTTAATAAGTACTCTGACAAGTCTTGAGAAGACTTCAATAAGATAAAGTATGTTTTTTGATAAGATCGATAAGAAATTCGATGAAACTCAGTTAAGATTTGAAAGAATATGAACTCCAATAAAGCTTGTAAAAGTTAAGATTAAGGCATAAAGACCAAATGCTAACTTATGCTTGTATTCTATGACTTTTCATTTAATATCATGGACAATATGCGTTGTTATTTTGATGTCACTACCTCACTTAGGCTATATAAGCCTAATGCATTCATTGTCATGCATTTTCAGGAATTATGAAGCCATGTGTTCGATTGTGGTCAAGTGTTGCAAGTCACTCCTAAAGTTCTTAGATGAATATAACATTCCTTTGTTGAACTCCTTAGGAGGTGGTGTAGTAAATGTATAGAAGCATACTAATAATTCCGTTGTAGTAATGTGTAAATTACTGCAAAGCTTGTAAATGGTCTCTAATGCCTCACGTTTGTTGGTTTGTTAAGCTATGTTAAATACCAAACATGAAATTTATAAATTAAAGTTGTGGACTGTATTGATAATTATGAGATAAGTAAGTTATATGTATGATATGATGTGTTTTGATAACTTGAATAGTAAATCATGTTTACATTATGAGATGCTTAATACTTTATATGATAAATAACATATGTATGTGAGATGCCATGATACAAAACCCTATGGACCGATTTGGTTCAGTATATATATATATATATGCATTCTCTTGAATTGTGGACAGTTTGGTATGAAAACAATTATGTTTGGACTGTTTTAATATGTTTGAATGTATACATGAATAATTAGACTGTTTTGGAATATATATGAAGCTAATGGACTATTTTGACATGTTCGTATGTATACATGAAAGTGTTGGACTGTTTGCAAAGTGTAATTGTAAATACATGATTCATGGACTGTTTAGATTGAATGAATATAGCATGCATTAATGTGATAACTGGATAGAATGTAAGAAACATACGTATGGATCTAAATGCTTGTTCGGTTATGAATTGATCAATTGTATGTGTTAAAATGTCTACATTTGTTCCCTTGTAATGAAATGTATAACACATAATGTGTATCAAATACATCTTTTGAATATTCTTTGGAAGAAAATAAACGCTTTATAATACCTTAATGTATGTACATTGGATATAAGCTATATTCGAGCACTTTTGTGTGTGCATGAAAAAGCCATGTAGGGTACTTACACACACACACACACACACTCATATATATATATATATATATATATATATATGCTTTGAATAAGTAATCATGTATATGTGTATGCGCTTGTTACAATTAAACATGTAAGGTATAATCACTTGTTTGATTGGTCCTGATTTTAATTAATTCGTACTTGAGACACAAGAAATTGGTTGAAACCTTGATTACCCTTAAATTTAGTTGGCTCAAATTGTTCTTCTAAGTATGATTGAACCTGACATGGTATTAAATACGATAAAAGACTTAGGTGTATCAAGAACCTGACATGGTCTTAAATACGATAAAAGACTTAGGTATATCCAGAACCTGACAAGATTTTGAATTTGTCTATTATTGATCACGCTCTGTTTTAAAGCTAAGTTAAGTTAAGGGGAAAGCTTTGGCCTTGGTACAACAAAATGTATGAATGACCTTAATACTTGTGATGTTCGATATAAGACCCTTCTTGTATGTTGCTTGATTGATCTTAATTGTTGGTAGTACTACTTGTGTGTGAAATATCAGATGCAAAATAACTAAATTGTATGATTGGTATGTAAGACCTTTAAGGTAATAAAGGTTAAAAGGAAATTTTTTGTTAACTTGTTTTAAATTACTCTGGAAGTTTGGATGTATGTAACATGTTTCATGAAATTTTCTTGTAGTGACATCCTCAATTTTGGCTTTTCTTCTAAACCAGGTTGAGGGTGTTACAATTTGGTATCATAGCTAGGTTTAGTCGATTCTCATACTAAACCGAAGCTTATTGTATGTCTGCATCCTACAAATGCCACCTAGGAGTTGAAATTTTGTCAATACTTGTGACTTGTAGCTAACATGATCTTTCTACTCTATTCTAGTAGCCAAAATACTTAAAACTATTTTGAAACTAGATAATAAGAATGATTTTGTTTGTTGTTTCCTCGTGAAAAAAATGTATACTAGGTAATGTCTATGTGAAAATTTGAGGACGAATTTTCCTTTGAGGGAGTGAGAATTGTAATACCCTCAAAATCGGGTGTAATATTCCAAACCTTAGCCTAGAAATATTGTAACATCCTAAAATTGGCCTAGAAATGTTACTACAATCTAAACTATAGGCTAATTGAATTCATAAGCTAATCAATTTAAAAGAAGAATGAACATTGGCCATCCTTAAAATCAAATAAGTGAAATTGAACCAAATTGAATTGAAATGAAAACTATAAGGCATAAATGAAAGGATACAAATGCGAACATGCAAAATTCTATAGATTGTATGTAAGATTAAATTAAGTGAAGGCCTTGACACATTTTCTCATTGGAAGAGAACATGTGCCAATTTGGATGATGACTCATGTCGAGGAAAAATAACCAAAAATATTGTCATCTTCCTCCCCTAATTCATCCTTTGGCCGAAACATAGAGAGAGAAAGGAGAGAGAAAATTTTCATGCAAACACCTTCAATTCAAGCTTTTTAATTCATCCATTGATCAAATTTAGCTTGGAGAAGGTATAATACTTGATTCTAACTTGTTATAGATTGTTTGAATATGCAAATGATGATGTTTTTGTTGCCTTGATGAAATTGGATGATTGTTATGCATGTTAGGGTCATGCTAGTTGCAATTAGAACCTGGAAATTGAATGCTAGCAACTAGTTTCCTAATGAAATATATATGCGGTTGTTGGAAATTTGAGAAATATGAACATGGTTGAAAACAGTCTTGGTTAGGGGCTGTTTTGATGGAGAAATTGTGTAAACATGCCAAATAAACATAGAACCCTATTTTGATCATGTTGCTAGGTAAAATGAAGATTTAATTGAATAGATATGTTGCTGGAAAATGACTACACCTAACTGAACAAGTTAAATTAGGTAATGGACTGCCTAGTTGATGAATTGGATGTGTAAATGTGATCAAATAGATCAAATTAGGTTCAACATGATTATAACCTATTTTAAGAACATTGCTAGGTGAATTATGATGGCCTAGACATGTATGAACATGAACATAAATGGAATTTTCATGTTACGACCATGCTAAAATGAGTTAAGAAGCTAGAAATTCAACCTAGTGTAATCTGCCCAGAATGCTCTGTTCTAGGCAGTAACTTTGAAAAATTACTATAAATTGTATATAATGAATTTAAGGCTGAAATTTTTATGGACAACACCTTGTTATATCTAAATTTATTAGGAGAAAACAGAACCGAACTCTAGGTTGTATACTGAAATGTAGAGAAGAAACACTAGGTGATAGAGTAGCGCAATCTTGGATTTGGAAGCCTTCAATCAAGTTGTTGCAAGAACTAGGAGCTCTGATACCAAATGATAGAGTATGCTTTGGCACGTGGTAACCTTCAATTTGATGGCTTGGAAGCAAACCTAGGGCTTTAGACTCGAACAAGGAAGTTAGGCACAAATCTGAAAATTCAATTGAAACTAGTTGGGGGTTTCTTGAAAATTTCATATTCAATGCTGGAAATTTAAAGAAAGAAAGACGAGATGAAGGATTAGATGATAAGAAATAAGAATATAAGTAAAAAGATGAGAAAAGATTAAGAAGAAGATAGGTAAAACAAATCTGAAAATTCCAGCTTTGTTTATGGAATTATGGAAGATGGTGTGAAGGTTGAAGATGAAGATGGCTTGCGAATTGTTGATGTTGTTTTGTCCTCGGCACCCTCTTAGACGCAATTATCTAAGCAAGCAACCTCAAGCGGCTCTAACCCACCCTCCTAGATGCAATTACCTAGGCAAGCAAGAGTGTGAAGATGATCTCCCTCACAAGAACTCGATGATCTTATGTTGAAGATGGCTTCAAGTTTACCGAACACTTGCAAACTCAAAGAATACTAAAATCTCCAAAGAGAACTTTTTATTAATCAATGAAATCTGAATTACAATGTGGGTGAAGCCTCCTTTATATAGGCCATGGAGAAGTTTTAATCCTACTAAACTTAGGAATTAAATACAATAAATAAATGCTAAAATCTAATCTCCTAATTAGATAAGTAACTTCTAATAATAAATAAATGCTAAAAATAAAATCCTAATTAAATAAATCTGATCCTAATAGATATTGCAGAATCCTATGTTGATTTAAATTACAAATAATCAAATAAAATCTTGAAAATTCGTAATTATCCAAAAATCCCGTATTAATCTCGTACAGGAATTTCTGCATGTGTTGTCTTCGTTAAAATAGACGTATCTTGAGATCCAGATGTCCGATTGAGGAGTTTCAAGATACGTTGGAAAGCTAATTTGCAGGCGGACAAGTTTTAAGAAGACATGTTGACCCATAAATGCCTGGATCCCATCCAAAAATTCGTCTCAAGTTAGCTGACTTTTCAGACTTCACAAACAGATTCAGTTTCTTGTCCAAGATGCATCGTTTTTGACCTCCTATGTGTGCATTGTTTTGGCTTTTATTGTTTGCATTGAACAAATTCAGCTTCTTGTCCAATATTAGTAATTTGACCCCGCTCATGCATGTATCATTCCCCCACTCCTCAAAAGGATTCGTCCTCGAATCTAAATCAGCAATGAGAGAACAATCATCAACTTCAATTGAAAAGGCTTCTTTGTTGTATGTGGAGTGATCTAATTGAGCTTCTCTCAAAGGTTCAACAAAATCCTGAAAAATAAGATAGCACTATTCGAACATTTGTAAGGATTAGTCAAAACAAAATCACTCATCGCGTTCTTTTTCTTGTCTTTTTCTTTTGGGCTTTGTGTGACTTTTACCTCATATGTATTTTCAGTCACCAAATTTTGGCCATTAATTTGACTTTTTTCACTTTCGGCCTCTTTACTCTCAGTCTTTTGTATCTCACATCCCATATCCCTCTCACAAAATTTATCATCAATGTACAATTTCTGTAGAGGAGAAAGTGTTTCTAACGGAATGATAAGACAAGAATCAAATGAAGGGTTAGAATTACACTTACTTTCTTCGTGGGGAGGTGATGAAAGTATAGCAAGTGGACCTACTACTTCACATGAGGGATTAGAAGCATTGTCATCTTGTCTAATGTGTTCACTATCACTATCCTTTTGTTTGGGAGATGGTTCTTCTCCAATATCAACATTTGCACAAATGCTAGAAGTAGAAGTTCGATGAGAATCATGTGTACGTTCTGGTTTTGGGATGTCTTCATGGTTGGTTGCCTTTTTGTGTGGTCAATTGATTCAGCCTTTTGTGCTTCCAATCTTTTTCGTTTTATCCTCTCACACTGTTTTTTTGCTTTCGCTATTTCTTCATCTACTTTTTCCGGCTCTATTGTAGCAAACGAGAGCTTCTGGCCTTGGTGCACAACCGAGTATCCATTTGTATTGATTCAATGGACAGCGCCACGATCATTTTTCCAAGGTCTTCCTAATAGCAAGTGGGTGACTTCCATAGGAACCACGTCACACCATACATCATCACAATAGCTTCCAAGAGTAAAAGAGATTAAACAACGTTCGGTTACCTTCATATCCAGTCCGCTATTAAACCCTTGAAGATGATACGGCTTAGGGTGTTCTTGGCATGGTAGATCGAATGCATCAACAATGAAGCTACTCATTAAGTTTACACGACTATCACCATCAATAATTAAAGAACATAGATTACCTTGCATCTTACATCGTGACCGAAAAATATTTATTGGTATACGATAACGAGTGTTGGAAAGAGAATAAAACATCTTAATTGCTTTAAGAATCCAAGGAAAAGGTTAGACACCAATAGAATTATAGTTGCAAGGAGAAAGAAGAGTATGCAACTTTTAGTCCTTCTAACACAAGGAAACAAAAAGGTGTTAGAAGATGTGTAAGAAGCAATTAAAGCTAAAACAAACGAAACTAATGGTTAAGAATGAAAGAATATTAGAAAAACCCCGAAACCCTAGAATTTTGTAGCAACTTGATCTACTTCGTTCGAGGTGTTCCCGATGTCAAAAAATTCTGAAATTTTATGTAGTGACTTCTTCAAAGGTGTAGATCTGGTCTGGAAATTTTCAGCTCAAAATTCGCTCGTTTGAATTTGACGAATTTTCCCTAATTTTCGAGTTTTTCACCCAAAAACGCCAAAATTCTTGTCAAGAATCGTCCCAAATCTGATACCAAATGATAGAGTAGCGCAATCTTGGATTTGGAAGCCTTCAATCAAGTTGTTGCAAGAACTAGGAGCTCTGATACCAAATGGTAGAGTATGCTTTGGCACGTGGTAACCTTCAATTTGATGGCTTGGAAGCAAACCTAGGGCTTTAGACTCGAACAAGGAAGTTAGGCGCAAATTTGAAAATTCAATTGAAACTAGTTGGGGGTTTCTTGAAAATTTCAGATTCAAGGCTGGAAATTTAAAGAAAGAAAGACGAGACGAAAGATTAGATGATAAGAAATAAGAATATAAGTAAAAAGATGAGAAAAGATTAAGAAGAAGATAGGTAAAACAAATCTGAAAATTCCAGCTTTGTTTATGGAATTATGGAAGATGGTGTGAAGGTTGAAGATGAAGATGACTTGTGAATTGTTGATGTTGTTTTGTCCTTGACACCCTCTTAGAAGCAATTATCTAAGCAAGCAACCTCAAGCGGCTCTAACCCACCCTCCTAGATGCAATTACCTAGGCAAGCAAGAGTGTGAAGATGATCTCCCTCACAAGAACTCGATGATCTTATGTTGAAGATGGCTTCTAGACAAGTTTAACGAACACTTGCAAACTCAAAGAATACTAAAATCTCCAAAGAGAACTTTTTATTAATCAATGAAATCTGAATTACAATGTGGGTGAAGCCTCCTTTATATAGGCCATGGAGAAGTTTTAATCCTACTAAACTTAGGAATTAAATACAATAAATAAATGCTAAAATCTAATCTCCTAATTAGATAAGTAACTTCTAATAATAAATAAATGCTAAAAATAAAATCCTAATTAAATAAATCTGATCCTAATAGATATTGCAGAATCGTATGTTGATTTAAATTACAAATAATCAAATAAAATCTTGAAAATTCGTAATTATCCAAAAATCCCGTATTAATCTCGTATAGGAATTTCTGCATGCGTTGTCTTCGTTAAAATAGACTTATCTTGAGATCCAGATGTCCGATTGAGGCGTTTCAAGATGCGTTGGAAAGCTAATTTGCAGGCGGACAAGTTTTAAGAAGACATGTTGACCCATAAATGCCTGGATCCCATCCAAAAATTCGTCGCAAGTTAGCTGACTTTCCAGACTTCACAAACAGATTCAGTTTCTTGTCCAAGATGCATCGTTTTTGACCTCCTATGTGTGCATTGTTTTAGCTTTTATTGTTTGCATTGACAATAGCTTCCAAGAGTAAAAGAGATTAAACAACGTTCTTTTACCTTCATATCCAGTCCGCTATTAAACCCTTGAAGATGATACGGCTTAGGTGTTCTTGGCATGGTAGATCGAATGCATCAACAATGAAGCTACTCATTAAGTTTACACGACTATCACCATCAATAATTAAAGAACATAGATTACCTTGCATCTTACATCGTGACAGAAAAATATTTATTGGTATACGATGTGAGTGTTGGAAAGAGAATAAAACATCTTAATTGCTTTAAGAATCCAAGGAAAAGGTTAGACACCAATAGAATTATAGTTGCAAGGAGAAAGAAGAGTATGCAACTTTTAGTCCTTCTAACACAAGGAAACAAAAAGGTGTTAGAAGATGTGTAAGAAGCAATTAAAGCTAAAACAAACGAAACTAATGGTTAAGAATGAAAGAATATTAGAAAAACCCCGAAACCCTAGAATTTTGTAGCAACTTGTCTACTTCGTTCGAGGTGTTCCGATGTCAAAAAATTCTGAAATTTTATGTAGTGACTTCTTCAAAGGTGTAGATCTGGTCTGGAAATTTTCAGCTCAAAATTCGCTCGTTTGAATTTGACGAATTTTCCCTAATTTTCGAGTTTTTCACCCAAAAACGCCAAAATTCTTGTCAAGAATCGTCCCAAATCTGATACCAAATGATAGAGTAGCGCAATCTTGGATTTGAAGCCTTCAATCAAGTTGTTGCAAGAACTAGGAGCTCTGATACCAAATGGTAGAGTATGCTTTGCACGTGGTAACCTTCAATTTGATGGCTTGGAAGCAAACCTAGGGCTTTAGACTCGAACAAGGAAGTTAGGCATAAATTTGAAAATTCAATTGAAACTAGTTGGGGTTTCTTGAAAATTTCAGATTCAAGGCTGGAAATTTAAAGAAAGAAAGACGAGACGAAAGATTAGATGATAAGAAATAAGAATATAAGTAAAAAGATGAGAAAAGATTAAGAAGAAGATAGGTAAAACAAATCTGAAAATTCCAGCTTTGTTTATGGAATTATGGAAGATGGTGTGAAGGTTGAAGATGAAGATGACTTGTGAATTGTTGATGTTGTTTTGTCCTTGACACCCTCTTAGAAGCAATTATCTAAGCAAGCAACCTCAAGCGGCTCTAACCCACCCTCCTAGATGCAATTACCTAGGCAAGCAAGAGTGTGAAGATGATCTCCCTCACAAGAACTCGATGATCTTATGTTGAAGATGGCTTCTAGACAAGTTTAACGAACACTTGCAAACTCAAAGAATACTAAAATCTCCAAAGAGAACTTTTTATTAATCAATGAAATCTGAATTACAATGTGGGTGAAGCCTCCTTTATATAGGCCATGGAGAAGTTTTAATCCTACTAAACTTAGGAATTAAATACAATAAATAAATGCTAAAATCTAATCTCCTAATTAGATAAGTAACTTCTAATAATAAATAAATGCTAAAAATAAAATCCTAATTAAATAAATCTGATCCTAATAGATATTGCAGAATCGTATGTTGATTTAAATTACAAATAATCAAATAAAATCTTGAAAATTCGTAATTATCCAAAAATCCCGTATTAATCTCGTATAGGAATTTCTGCATGCGTTGTCTTCGTTAAAATAGACTTATCTTGAGATCCAGATGTCCGATTGAGGCGTTTCAAGATGCGTTGGAAAGCTAATTTGCAGGCGGACAAGTTTTAAGAAGACATGTTGACCCATAAATGCCTGGATCCCATCCAAAAATTCGTCGCAAGTTAGCTGACTTTCCAGACTTCACAAACAGATTCAGTTTCTTGTCCAAGATGCATCGTTTTTGACCTCCTATGTGTGCATTGTTTTAGCTTTTATTGTTTGCATTGAACAAATTCAGCTTCTTGTCCAATATTAGTAATTTGACCTCGCTCATGCATGTATCACTAGGGACAGTGCAAACTGTCCTGTATAGCAAAATGCCCTATCTTTAAGTTAAAAACTGTATTAATTGGCAAAGAACTAAAACGCAAGACTTATATGGTCATAAATACAATTTTGTTAGCTTTCCAATGGTGTAATCCAATTGAAGTTCGGACGTACGGAATGAAAGTTATGCATGATTTAGTGACTAGAGTGCAAGCTGCCTAGCAGCAGCAAATAGGCAATTGCACACTGTTTTGTGGCATTTTGTAAACTGTCTTGTAAACAGTTTAGGCCTTTGATTATGCCTTGTTTTACATGAACTAGAATGTAGATAAGTGTAGTTAAGTGTAATGGAAAATGTACATGAGCATGCTGCCAAATTTGTGAATGTTGTGTGCTTGCAACGTTGTCTTGATTTAGTGATCATATGATCATTATTTTGACATGTATTTGTACTTGTAATGTGATAGAACCAAGAGTAAACTTGGTGGAAGAGGATATAGAGTGGATCATCCTAAAGCCAAGAACAAAGGAGTGTGGATCCAAGAAAGCTCAACTTAAGTTATAAAATACGAATAAAAGAAACAAGTAAGGTTAATTGAGTCATAAGATATCTCTCCTAACTTCAAAACCTATAACGTCCCAAAACTGGCCTAGGAGGGATAGGCAAAGTTTAAGGATGTTTGAGCAAGAAACTACTAGCTTGGACTACAAGCTAGTATTCGAATGCAAGCAAGGAAGATTGATTTCAAGAGATTTCTCATTTTTTAATAATCACGTTTAAAGATGTATCACTTCTAAAAGTTCTAGATTCAACAATATTTCTATATCAACCTAAACATTGAGTTCCTATAAGTCATTTACATTCATGCATAAATGTGCAACTTATCTAGACAACTAGCCATGGATTTTATAGCAAGGTTAACACAATAGCAAAACTCAAAACACCACAATTAACCACACGTGGACAACTTATATACACACCAAAGGATCATTTAGTGATTTCTAACATCACTATATGCAAACTATACAAAAGCTTTACAAACATGTGCCACTGTCATGGAGTTCTAAATGTAGACTACAAAGCATACATTTACTTTTCCTTGTGATCTTGCTCTAAAAGTAGACTACAAAGCATACATTTCCATATCTAGCTTGAACCTAGGTATTAAAATGGTCCAAGAACAAAATGAGTATACAAGTTTAACATTTTTCCTTAATCAAGCACCCTAAGATGAGATAGCTACAATCTAAATTTATAGAACAATCAACAAGCCAAGCAATTTTTGAATGTGACTACAATTATTCGAACCAGGATCCTAGCATGTTGTTCACGCTTCTAACCACTCATAATACTAGCATCGTATTGTTTGATTAATTAACTTTTATAGCCTTGACTAGCGAACAACAAAGATACAAAATTTCAAGATCAATGATCATCAAACAAGGGCAACGTAGTACCAATATATCCATTTCAAGTCATTATATCACAAGGGTACGAGAGTACCAAACAAGGAACCGTAGTCCAAATCAAGCTAAGCTCAGAGAACCTATTGGCATGACAAGTGTATCTAAACTGACTCTAATCAAGGCTTTTCATGATTATCTCTTTATTTCTTATCTTCTTAATTCAAAAGAGAGTTTCAATATACCCATGTGGTTCAATCACAATCTTGTCTCAAACAATGTAAGGATCAAGCTTAAGATAGCTTACCTCATTGCATTCTCAATAAGTAATTGAGCATCCATCCACACATTATGTAATTGCCAACAAATCATCAAATTTAAATGTTATAGATTCTCGGAATGGCCATAAGCTTATTCCGAGACTTAAATGTATACTCACAGTTTTGCTAAGCTCTAATTTGACTCCTGGATACCTATCCCTTTTTGGCTCTCTACTCATCGATCAACTCTAGCCTCCTCTACCAAGTTTTCTTCTTGATCTAGCATATAAATACATAGGGGTTATGACTTCTATATTTTAATCATTTCCATCAACCTCTTTGATTAAAACTAAAATTTTAATTCCATAGTATTCTTATGTTCTTGAAATCAATAATTCGATTCATTATTTTCATTTTTCAGCAAAACAGAGCAGCTAAGATACTTTAAAATTTTTGGTTCTTAAAACAGTCCACACATAGTCATTTAATTCCCAAAACAACACTTAATATATAGTATGCACTGGCCTATATGAAACAATTCCCACAGCATAAATATCCAATTGTAGCAGCCCCTAAAACAGTCCCAATTTTGGTGATTTTAACTAAAACAATCCTTAATTTTATCTATTCACATAGCAGCCCCTAATTACCTAAT